>CAUYQV010190004.1:0-49410 GCA_963574575.1 Galagoides demidoff
TCTCTTTGAATATTTTAATATACTGTGTTCGTAATGGCTTCTTTGGAATGTTTGCTAAATCCAACTTCTGGACCCAGACAGAATCAGTGTTTATTAGCAGCTTTCTTTTGTCCTTTTATACTAAACCTCTCATAATGTTTGGTTAAAAACTGAACTTTTAGTATATTGTAGCAATCTATGATTTTGTTTTTATTTTTGCTGAGAGTTGATATCTTTTTTTTTTTTTATCTTTCCCTTCCCTTCTCTTCTTCTCTCCTCTCCTCTCCTTTTTCCTTTCCTTTCTTTCTCTTTCTTGCCTAGAATTAATTTTGGGGATAATTCTCCTTTGTAATATTTTGCTCACTGATAATTTTGCGCAATTTTTAAAAAATTTTCATTTACATTTTTAAGGTGACGTCCTAGGGTCCATCCTTCTGTCTGCATAGCCAAGTAGTCATCCAGAGATTTGGGCAGAGTTTGTGTTTGAGTACTTCATAGCTTTAAGTCTCTGTGAGCAAATCTGTTTGGAATCTTTTAAGTACATTAAACTTCTCCTTCACTTCAAACTCTGACTTGCTTTTACATTTTTCAAGGCACTCTCTGATCTCCACCAAGTGAAGTTTAGTTTTTCAGTCTTCCAGGGACATGCAAAATGCTTATTTCAGCTTTTCCATGGCTCCATCATTTTCTAGATCTCCTGAGATTACAACCTCACCTAACACAGCTGTGGGTTTTCCCCCATTCATTTCCTACCAAATTCGTTACAATTAACTGACAAATCTAGCTCCTTTCCCCCTGGCAGCAAGCATGTGACTTTTTATGGCTAGAACCACATGGGGAGGCTGCAGTTCTCCACAGCCAAGTGCCAGGGAAGAGGATAAGGGAAGCCCCAGGCAAGAACACACATTCCTGGTGTTCTTATATAACAATCTAGCAGTTTTTAAAAAATAATTCTTCCCAATTTGTTATCCACATGGTTTATTTCCAAAGGGTGAAGTAATTGTTTTGACAATTAATTTTATTCATTTTCATAACTTTTTTTTTTTGCAAAAAGGAACTTTCCAGTTTCTTTATGCTGTCATACCAAAATTCACTAGTATTTTTTTTTAATTATTGATTTTAGGTGTGATAATAATATTGTGGTTGTGATTTTCAGAGTCCCCATCAGCATATGTACTGATATAATTGTGACAGAATTATTCAATGTGATATTTGATTTAATATAATTTGTGTCTCAAAGAGCACATGGAGCTAGAAATGAAAACTGTGAGTTAACAGTTACTGAATCATGGTAATTGGAGCATGGAAATTCATCCCAATTTTCTCTGGTCTGAAATATCAAAACACACATAACAAAATTGCACTTATATCCCACCAATTTATATAAATAAAATAAATATTTAAATTAGAGAGAAATAGTTAAATGGTACAATCCTACTAGTTAAGTGTAATATCTGAAACAGAAAAAGACAAAAATGACTCATTCTAACACAGTACATTATATTGAGTTATGTTAGTAATTCAACTTCCCTTAACATGTTAATTCAAATTCTTTTGAAGGGCAACCTATTAGCCTACTTGAGATTACAACAGTGATGTCTATCATCTCTACATCTGCTGTATAGCTTTATCAAAAACCATCACATTATAAATACGATAGCTTCTCATTTGACACCTTGTGCTCATATTTTCTGATGGGCATGTCACCATTTCCTGCTCTTTTTTACTTTTGTGCTTGGTGGAAATCATAGCAGAAAATAAAAACCTCAGTAATTTTAATTAATAATTGTGTATTATTCTATCATTTTTATTCAGTTAAGGATGTTTTGAGAAACTCTGAAGTACTATAGACTGAGACAGGTGACTTAGGTAGGAAGCATGCTTTGTTATTGCTAGAATAGGAATTAATGGACACTTTCTAAAAGACTTCTGGATTTAGAAGTAATTTCCAAAACTACATCAAGGTCCCAGAAAAAAAAAAAAAAAGGTTCACAATGCTTATTTTATATGCCCAGCTTAATCCTGGGAAACTGCAGTGTAAACCATGGTATCCTGGTAATGATGTAGGTTTTGCATTCCAAGAAAAAAATAGATGTTAGCAGACATTAGGACAGCTACATCTTTCTAGCACCCATGGTGAGTTGGCATGGGGACAGACCTAATGACCTTTGATTTATGAGCCAGTTCAATTCTCACCTCTTTAAAAAAAATATTCTGCTATCAGCACAGTTTGAAATCTCTTACAGCTGCCTTTGGAAATGGACATCTTTAAAAGTCTCCTTCTCTGCTGACATGGAATGTGATTTATCAGTCTATATAACAAGTATGTTGCTTCTGTCTTCATGTGAATATTTTGACTTCTAACTTGACAGCTCTCACATTGTAGAACCATTTCAACATTATTACCTCTCCTCACATAGGCCTGGGAATTTATCCAGGAGGAAATAATCAGTTGCATAAGGATATGCCTTTGAGCATCTGATAAGGTCCTTGAAAAGGATTGTGCCTGAAAGCATAATGGGAATGGGAAAGTGAGGCAGGGAAAAGGTTAGCCTCATCTGATTAGGGAAACCAGAGACCGAGTCTTCTCCCTGTAAAAGGACTGACTTGTCGTATATCATAGAATGAACAAGTAATCTCCAATGACCTAGAAGATTGATAATGCAAATGCTGGACTGCAAATGAGAGAACATAAAAGAGAGGAAATGAAAGCTGATTCAGCAAGAATTCCTTAATATGTGTATAATCTTCTTTATTTATTTACCTGGCACACTAATATCTTCTTCTGTTTATTATGATGGAAAAGTATTTCTCTTTAACTTTACCATAATGGGATGTTATGTCATAATTAACTGTGTCCTGAACTTAAGGTTTAATAACTTTTACTCTTTAGAGAGTTATTTTGTTCTTGTTTGTATAATTATCCCCATTCCAACATTTGTGACTAAGACCCATCTGATAAAAGTTTAGTGTTAACTCAAATTTTCTGACGGCATATTTTGGGTTAACTGATGCCGTAACCAAAAAAAAAAAAAAAATGAGAGGCCATTCTTACCAAGGTAAAACCATTTCATTGCATACTGCCAAGAACTCATCAAGTTTCAAGACAGATTTACTTTGCTTTTTCAGCTATGTTATTTCCATAATGGCAGGACGTGAATTGCAGTTTGGAACAGGAGGACGCACTGGTCCAGTCATACCGTAATTTATCCTTGGTGTTTATGTTAAGCTATTTGAATTTAAAGCATCAAACTCTCTTCAGTTCTTTGTTCAAGCATCACTTCATTGAGTCTACACAGTAAACCTGTTCTTTTTCTTTGCCCATAGCATTCATCACCTTCCAAATGTACATAAATAGTTTACATCTATTTTACTCTTATTATTTATCATTTATTATCTGCTCTGTTGCTAGAATGGAAACTTCACACGGCCAGGGTTATTAGTCTGTTTTACTCCTTGGTATAGCTTTATAAAACAATGTCATATATGTAGTAGGTACTCAATATTTTTTCAAATCAAGGGTAGTAGCCATGATGCAAACAGTATAAAGGTAATTTTCTATTATCCCAAAGTTGCAAATATGGTTTATTTTAGAAAATAAACACATAAAAGCCACCAAATTTCAAAGTCTAGCTAATCTAACAACTAAGATTTCCTTATTCCTTCTGAATCATGTTAACTTATTCAGAGCACACATAATAATGTGGCTCATCTACCAGATATATTATTCTCTGAGACTTCTTAGCTAGTTCTTTATTTGGAGAACTTAATTATCCATAATTTCTTTTCTAGTTATTTTTTTAAATCTCTAAATAATAATCATTCATTAATATTTTCCTCTTTTATGTTTTATTACATCTGAGAAATTTAAAAGAATTGTTTGTGTTTCTGTATTTTACAACATATGGTCTAACAAAACTCCTTATTGACAGGAGTACTGGAGTACTAAATAGTGGGTATTTTTGTAATAAGTAAAATATTATTCTTTTTTGAGACAAAGTTTCACTTTGTCACCCTCAGTAGAGTGCCATGGCAACATAGCTCACAGCAACTTCAAACTCCTGGGCACAAGCAGTACTCTTGCCTCAGCCTCCTGAGTAGCTGAGACTACAGGCACTGGCCACAATGCTTGGCTGGTTTTACTATTTTTAGTAGAAACGGGGTCTTGCTCTTGATCAGGCTGGTCTCGAACTCCTTAGCTTAAGCAATCCACCCACTTCGGCCTCCCATAGTGCTAGGATTATAGGCAGGAGCCACCACGTCTGGCCATATTATTCTCTTTTTATAATAAGATTAGGCTGTCTTTCTCAACCACTTTGGAGACTGATTCGGGAAAATGGAACACTGGTGATAACTTTCTTTTGCTCTATCATTTCATCCTTTTTAATCCAAATAATTTGGGTCTTTAATATCACTGTCTAAGGGCTCTTTTCTCCTAATAGAACTTTGGATTCCAACTTCAAAACTAGAAGTTTTGCTATCTGAATATTCACAGGGTCATGGGACTCCTGTGATTAAGAACAAACCTGCCATTATCCTCTGATCTGGCCTGCTAATTGAGAGGTCTTCACAACACTCCATGTGTCCTTTTGGAAAAGCTTGTTACCACATCCTACTTTGGGTAACTAAACAGTGACATGAGTTTTGGCAGGAAGTGGGTTAATAGCCCTCCTTATATAATATACAAGGTCATGTGTTTCTCTCTAGGTCCCAGAAGTATGTTTAAAAAAAAAAAACAACTCCAGACATTTTCATGAATGCAATTGGCTTAAAGCCAACCAATCATGTCAGGTTGGGGATGTGGAGTAGCAAGTGTAGATGACTCACCTTTCTCAGATATCTTTTGTACCCTCTTATATACCCCACATTGTCCAACAATATAACTTACTCTTCAGGAAAGAAACAAAAGCCCCATGTACATATAGCTTTAGGACTTACCATTTTGTATCAGTGACAAAAATAGCTGTTTACCTTGAGCTTCATTAGGACACCTGAAACATGGAATGGATGTCTCTGCCTTCCTTGGTATGATGAAGTTAAGTTCAGATGCAGAGGACAATCAACAGGGAATATAGGGATTTCAACTCACCAATCATAGGGGAGAGGCAGAGCCAAAACATTTTTAAACCAGCTTTTGTTCCTCCTTTATTTTGCAGTTAAAAATTAAAAAAGTATGAATCTTCCAAACAATAATAACTTTTAGCAAAAATTAGTCATGGGTTTGCAGCTGCAGGAATGTAAGGTAATACTAGCAAGGAACTTGAAGTAACATAAACCAAAGGCTCAATCATACCATTCATTTACTTAATGAATTTAGTTCAAAGTCAATGCACATTTAATATTAGCCAGGTACCATATGATTAAGAAATATTCTACGCCATCAAAGATATCTTTATGGGGGCAGCTACGTGTCAAATATTTAGAGCAATAAGTCCATTGTACTAGTAACTAGAGGCTTGCACAAGAATACAAATACCAAGAAAGACTAATTTGACCTAGTATTTTTTTATTAAATCATATTTGTGCACATTAATACTATCATGGGATATAGCGTATTGTTTCCATATACAATTTGAAATACTTTCATCCAATAGGCCAACATAGCTATCATGTCATTCTCATAATTGTTGTGTTAAGACATTTATATTCAACATTTAGAAAGATTCACATGTACCCTCACAGGATAAATCATAGGCATGATACCAGCAATCACCCTCCCTTCACCCATCGTCCCCCCTCCCCTCTTCTCCCTCTCCCCTTTCCCTGTATTCTTGGACTACAGTTTTGACCTAGTATTGATAGACACTTTGCTAGCCATTCAAAAACGAATTAGAATTATCCATGGCCATTGACCCTAAAGATGGTATAATAGAACTAAGGAAGATACATACTTCCTAGTAAGGCTGGAGGGTGTCAGGTTTCTTGCATGAACCCAAGAGTAGTTAACAGAACCTTTATAACAAAATAAAAATAAAATGGAAGGCAAAGAACTATGATGGTATAAATGTAAGAACTTCCTCAATTTCCTTTTCCTGTAAATAGTTCTAAAGCAAAAACAGAAGCTCCAGTTAAGGCAGAAAACACCAGGTTGATATGTGACAGTCTGAAAGTCTTTCATGTTTCTTTCATAATCAGTAACTGAAAACATGATACAAGTGTTAGGCTGTCTCATAAACCAGCAATAATTTAGCTGAAATTGCTACATTAAAGAAGACAAAGTATCACTGGGCCTCAAAGTGGCGATCTATGATAGTTGAAATATCTCCAAATAAAACCTACAAGGCAAAGGATGAAAGTGAATTAATATATATACAACCACAGTCATATGAATCTTTAGCTGATCCAGAGACAAAGAACAGACAATTGTACAGTACTCTAAATTATTTAAATGTCACCTAGGGAGGACATAAAGAGTAACAATGCTTGATAACTGTGGAAAAAGAGTTATTTAAAAAACATTTTTAAAAGTGGTTTTATCCTTAACATTAGACATTAAAACATTAAGTTAAAATGTCCTTTCAACTTCACCAATGAAAACAAAACAAGAAAAGCATAAAATTAATTTAAAGACCTACATATTTTATGATGGTATTATTCTTGTTATGATTATTATTTGTCAGAAATATAAAAAACTCAAATATGCTTTGAATGCACTGGCTAAGGCAATTTTTTAAAACTTAAAGGGAAAGCACAGAATTGTGTAATATAATATAAGAAACAAAAACCATTTAATAAAATTATCTTTTAAACCACAGAACAGTATTTATTGATTGGTAAGTTAAGGAGGAAGTTCTTAATCATGTTAGTAAAAACTAACTTGTAGTGAAAAAGAATCTCTGATGAGCAGAGACAACTTAAAGAACTGGGCTTAATATGCTCAAGACTATAACTGGTATTTCCAGATTAAAATAACATTTCTATGAAAATGTAGCTATTCAATTGACAAAAACTCAGCTATAAAAAAGATAATGCAAGATGCATAAGTCTAAATCTAACTGTGTTTGGGAATGCATGGCTCATATCATTTTAGTCTATTTTTCATAATAAATATTTGTGATTCTAAAGCTAAGTCGGGTTTTATGTTACTTTATCAAAATTGTAAGCCACCTCTGCAGTGCAGTGGGGCCTAATCATATGAAAGGCCCTCTTGTCCTTGTTTCTTCTGTATCACATGAAGCAAAGGAGTCTGGGGAGGACTGGTCGTGGTACAATACAAGTTTTCCTGGGGGTCCCAGTTGGGAAAAGCAGCAGCATTCACCAAACTTAAGAAATATGTACAACAGCATAGATAGATAGGTGAGTGATGTATTTCTACTTCATCATTTAACTGTTAAAGATACACATATCTTCAAAGTAGAAGGTTAAACAGCAAACATTTGCTGCTCCAATAAACAAATTCTGCTAACCACTTGATACACAACACTTCATTTTATTTAAATTAGTAACACTTATCTCTTCCTAACTATGCTTTATCAAACAGTCTTTTCTTTTTCTGACACAGCATCTGATTCTGTTGCCCAGGCTAGAGTCCCTTGGCATCAGCTGAGCTCACAGCAACCTCAGACTTCTGGATTCAAGCAATCCTCCTGCTCCAGCCTCCTGAGTAGCTCTGACTAAATCCTTATTCTTTTAAATTCCACCAGGTGAGTGTCCAATTCATGGTCATACATCATACTGTTTTCTAAGATCTTGTGACTTATCTAGAAGGATGGATCAGATAATTCCCAACTGTCCCTCTGGGCATTTCATAGGGTTTTTATATTGTATGAAAAAACAGGCTATACCCTTTAAATGAAAGGGAACCTTAAAAACTAAAAAGCAGTCATAATCCTAGAACAGACTGTGATACAGAAAGCCTTCAGATTCATGATGATTCCTCCCTCGTTAGCTGTCAGAACACCATCAACTGTCAGCTGAGAATCTTTTCTCCTTTTAAAAAGAACGATATTGAAATATGGCTTCATTACAATTTCATCAAATTACTTTTTCTGAAATTTTTAATCATGAAAAAGTCAGAATTTCTTTCATCTCACCAAAAGGAAAAAGAAGGAGAATTCTTTTTTAAATTTTCCTTTCTTTATCTTGCTGAGATCTGTCAAAAAAGCGTTTGTGGGGATGGAGAGAAGAAAGTAAAGACACAGGGAGAGGGAGAGGTGGAAGAGAAGGAGGAGGAAGAAGAAGAGGATGGGGAAGGGAAGGGAGGAGCAACACTGTCTTGCTCTATCCACATCTGAAAAAGCACTGGAATTATTGGTCTAAGGGAACAGAAAGTACTATCAGGCAGTTCCCAGTGTTTCTGCCAACATATTTCCCCATGATATGGACAGCAGGAAATAAAATATGATTGAAAATGCTGCACAGTCCAGGTTTGTGTATATAATATTTGTATATACAACATTTCCTAATAGAACAGAATATCCGTTTAGAGCTTCACAGTGAAGGAAGCTTTCACACCTGCTTCTTGCTAAGATGGAAGGTGTAAATTACTCTACAGGATGTTTGGCTTATTGGCGGTGAGAGTACTGGATTCAGACCATAACATGGGAGACACTGTGGTCAGCTGCCAGCTCAGGACTGCTCATGGCTGTCCATGGCGGCAAAAAAAGCCATCTTAGGAAAAATGAGATGTCAGCAATCCTGGTTTGCAGCTGAGTGCTAAATATTTAAACATCGAAGACAGAGATCATAGATCAAAATGAAAGTGTGCTTGTAAGTAACAAAGTTTGTGGGATTTCACTAAACCTTCTAACTCTATGCACATATACATAAATATACATACACATAAATACATATATATATGTAATCCTTCACATTGTCCTTTAATGCTTGTCCAGGTTACTATTAATCTCAATAAAGATGTAAGTTAATGATTTGGCTTTCCTCTATCCACTGTCACCAAATTAAGTACTTTAATACTGTTTTAATGGTCTAATTAAATATGCCCATAGTAGCAAAATATCTCAATTTCTTTTCGGAAATAAAATCTGTTTAAACAGTTGTTTTTATCATGAAAATTCAAGGTATTCATCCCTGTCCTCCCCACCCACTCACCCAGTTTACTGAAGAAAAATCACTGGTGTTCTATGCATACCTCCCACCAAATTTTAGCTAACAAGCTAAATTTTTCCTATGGGATTTAGATATTTCTGTTCATTCTTAGAGCAAATAGATTCTAAAAAGTATTTTTGAAAGAAGTGTTTTGAAAGAAATAGAATCTAAGCATTCCTTGTAAAGCGTATGGTTGGTTTTTAAAAATTTTTTTTCATATTAATATGAAGACACAAATGTTTAGGTCACATTGTTTTTGTGTCTAAAGTAAAGTTCAAGTTGTAGTTGAGCCCTTCACCCTGGAGGTGTTCTGAATACCCTTACATTGTGCACATCAGGTAAGATTCTGCCAATTACCCTCCCTTCTCCCCTGTCCCTTTTCCGTCCTTCCTTCTCCCCCTCACCTGAATATACTTGTGTTTCTTTTTTGTGTGGGTGTATAGTTGTTTGTATATTGGTTTCATATTAATATTGAGTACATTAAATTCTTTTCATTGCTTTTCTGTTCTTTTGATATTTTACCAAGAAAAATGTTTTTCAACTCCATCCAGGTAAATACAAAGGATGTAAAGTCTTTTCTTACGGCTGAATAAAACTGTGTGGTATACATATTCCACAGCTTGTTAATCCATTCATGGGTTGATGGGCACTTGGGTTGCTTCTATGTCATGGCAACTGGGAATTGAGCTGCAATAAACATTCTAGTGCAAATGTTCTTGTGGTAAAATGATTTTTTTTTCTTCTGGCTAGATATTTATTAATGGGATTGCAGGTTCAAATGGAAGGTCTACATTTAGTTCTTTGAGAATTCTCCATGCATCTTTTCATAGAGGTTATATTAGTTTGCAGTCCCACCAGCAGTGTAAAAGTGGTCCCTTCTTCCCTCATCCACACCAGCATCTTAGGAATGTGGGCTGTCCTCACTGGGGTTATAAGGTGCACGGTTGATTTTTTTAAACGTCAGTCTGACAATCCTTGTTTTTAACATTACAGTAACCTAAAAATTATATATTTAGTTTATATCTACCATAGTATTTTATTGTTTCTACTTAACCTGCCTGTTTTGTGTCGTTCTCTTTCACATTTCCTGCCTTATTTTGAGTTCATTATTGTTCTTATTGCATTGTTTCTCCTCTGTTCATTCAGAAGTAATTTATTTCTTAGAGGTTACTCTAGAAATTTCAGTGGCATGCATAATTCACTAATGTAATCTTCAGTCACCAATATTTTATTTGTCTCCTTCAAAATACAAGTATGTTAGAAAATTTTACTCCATGTGGCAGTCATAGAAATATATTTCTCAGATCTCCTGTCCTGGGGAGCACAGTTGACTCGAAATCTCAGCTACTGCCTCTTCTCCATCAATTTCATAAAGCTACACTTGCCCTCGGCTGTTTCCATGCCTTCCCCAGGCTGACCACAATGAAAGTAGTAGGTAGGGTCAACCCATTCCTGCCCATTTGGGGATCCCCTAATGGGCAACTTTTGCTTGAGAACTCTCCATAAGCCTGGTGAAAACATCCTCAGATGTTTTATGTGCTGCAGTTTGGTACTCTTCTTGCTTTTGGTACCACTTACTTGGAACCGTTTCTGCCTCTTTTCTTTTTCATGTATCAGAACTACATTGGGGTCTGAAAGTTTTCCTCATCTTAGTCACTTCACTTTATCCTTCTTAGATGTTTCCCCACAATCAATCTTTGCACATCTAATCCCATATGATATCTGTTTCTTGAGGTTCCAAATTAACACAATAAATACTTCCTGACTTACATGATACTGTTGGACATACTGTATTATTTCACTCCCTTTTTCCCCAGGAGACAGTGCTATTTTATTACACAATTAAGGTTGATCTAGACAAAATCAATATTTACTGATTTTTGTAGTTTATTCCTTTTGGTCTACCCTCTGAAATAATTTTCTTCTGGAAGAATTTCCTCAGGATTCCTTAAGCTTTTTTAAACCTTTGCATTAAAGTTCTTTTGAAACTCTGATTTTATATGTAATAAATGCAGAATATTTCAACATTGTTCATATTTTTGTTACTTTGCTTCACTAGATGACATGGGAAATTTCTTCTGATTTGCTTTCCATCTCATAAATTTTCTTTTCAGGTATTTGAGAATGGCTAATATAGTTAAACATCCTAGTTAACATTAGCTCTATTGTTTATTTCTAGAACTTCTATTTGTTAACAAATATTCTATAAATTTATCTTGTTTGTAGTTCTAAGCTTGTTTTTATTTATTAACGTAGTAAGAATATTTATCTTTTTCTTTTTGTTACTTCCAACATTTAAAGTCTTCTAGGTCTGTTTTTGTTTTGAAGAGTCTTTCCTTCCTTCCCAGAAGACTAATAAAGGCCTCAAGTCCAAGTTCACAAAGTTTGGCCATGTTATCAGTACAAAAGCAGTCTCAGAACCCTGCTCAGAATGCAAATCTGTTTTCCTAATTTCATTTAGATTTAGCTTCAAGTAATAAATAATAGTAATAATTTAATTAGTAAGAATTAAATTACTAACAATAACCATCAGTTCTTCAATACTTTAAAAAGTATTTGAAAACATATCCCATTAAACATCTATAATTATTTTTAGTGGAGTACTTTGTCTAAATACTTTAGGTCATTACATGATTAGAAAGGGAATTTCAAACACAGAGCTTATAAATGTAATATACAAAGAGTTAATTTTAGAATTATATTCATAGAAATTTTTACAGACATTTTGAATTATTTTGGGGAGTGTCTTAAAATGTTTTATATAGGCCATATTGAAATTCTCAAACAAAAGAGATGTGCTATTTTTAGTTATCTTCCCAGACAAATTATAATCTCAGCATCATGGACACACAATTCATTATTTACATATTGAAAATATAATAACTCCTGTACCATTTCTTGCATCAGATAGACACATCTATAATTAAAATAGAAAAGAGAATGTGTGTTTTATATTGCAGTAGATATTTCTATTTTTTTAAACTATCATATTGACTGAGGAAAATATCTCAGTTATTTCACCAAAAAATGTTAACCAATTCAGATTTTAAGTTCTGGATCCACTATATAATGTGCTTAGATGGGCACATCTTTAAGCAAAACTTAACATGTTGATGTGTGCCTTCTCATAACAAAAATTATTACGTAATTCATGAATGCCTTAGTAGGTAAATGTTTGTTATACATAAGTCCTACTGTGAAAGAGTTACCCTAAATCAGTAGGAGTGGAGGAAATAAATAGTCATTGGATAAACTCTGTGTATCAGATGTAAATGAAGTACCAATGAGCCTTTCCCCATCTTGGGATATTCACAATCATTATTTGGACTGTGCTTTGCAATTTTCAGAAAGTAAGTCTCACCAGAACAAGCCCACTATCAATTTAGTAAGGACAGTATAATCTACAGAGAAGAGCAAAAATAGCGAGGTCATCCTACATCCTACAGGGAATATGAGACACTGATGAAGTTGTAGACTTATTTTAGCTTTACAATTCATTGTGCATTGCCCAGAGGGAACACAGCTTCATCCTTATTTCCTGAGGTCTTCTTTCTTTCCTTTGCCCTCAGAGACATTTTGGCTCTATTGAGGTCCTTGCCTCACCTACACATAATTTCTTGGTTTTTTTTTTTTTTCATTCATTGAATAATGTATGCACTCAGGAGACATGCATTGAGCAAATATACTATATATTCAGTAAAGGCAAAGAAGTAGATATCCAGTGGTTAAGAAGACAGACCCAAACCCTGTTTAATCAGCTAATTTTCTAATGTGAGAAAAGAGAAAATAAACAAGTGGAGTTGTAAATGAGACAATTTCAGATAGTGAAAGAAATGCCGTAAAGAAAATAAAACAAAGCCTTGGTAGAGAAAGTCAGGGAGGCAGGATGGAGTTATGGAAATGGGGTTAGAGTTTATCCCCATGGGGATCACAGAAAGTCTATCTGAAGAGGTAACATGTAGGCTGTGAGAGCAGAGGAGAGAGCCATGCCAGGACCAGCAGAGATATCGAATGAAAACCCCTGGGCGCAGGTCCTGATACATGATGCACACAGTCACAGTCCTACCTACTCTTCTAACTGAGTATGCTATGTATCTCTGCCCTCTAAATTCAAAGGGAAAAATAACATCAGAGGAATACAACAGTAAGGTGACATTGTGAAAAAGAGAAACATTCATTTTACAGGTGTAGGAGAATAATGATGGAGAAAAGCAATCTAGTTAAAGTTTTAAGAGGAGATGCAAGTGCTTCTCTTTTCAATGTCCATGTGGAGGGCAAAAGAACTAGATTTGTTGAGCTTGTAAACAGAAAGCTGAAGTGTTCTCTCAGGCACGTGTGACACTTAGACTGAGGATGGCGAGCAAGTGCTCTTTTTAATCTCCGAAGATATTTACCTTTGCAATGGTCCATGAAAGACAGGCACGGAAGAAATGTCCTAATTAGAATCCGCCTAGATATTGACAAACAAAAATACTTGTATATCTCTCTGTTAGACATTTAGCAGATTCTTTTCCACCTAAAAACTTATAGCTGTGAATTAGAATAAGGGAATCCTGGATTAATGTCAGAAATCTTAAATCTGGGCTTTCCGAAGCCAGGCACAGGGACCTTCAGAGAAAGCAGCATGAAATGATGCTGTCAGAGTCGTTTTTTAATGGGTTCGTATTGCATTTAGCCATGAACTAAACACAACCAACTCTAGATGTGGGTTACAGCATTTTCTATGTCGGTGACTTAACGCAAATTCCTTAACCTCTCTGAACTTTCATTTTGCTATTCAACAATATGACTAATGACACTTACTTAAGGGGTTTTCTGAAAGAGAAAGAAAGGAATGTATATAAAAACCCCTGCTGTGTGGGGTATGCCACTATCAGATAGGATATGAATTAAACTTCCAAGGGGAGATAAGATCGTGAGAGGCAATTTTAGCAAGCTCACTATTTTCTTTCTTTTTTCAATATTTTCATTAAAACAGAGCAACTAAGAGAAAAAAGAAATAAGTATGAACGAAATCTTCAACAAAATGAGATTTTGAAGTCCCCCCCCCCCCCCGCCCCCCAACTCAGAGCAGAGATTGGTGTGGGGAAATTACTTGAGTGGGCATAGCATCTCCCTGGAGAAGGAGAAAGCTTATTTGTTTGTTTATTTGTTTCAAATCTCAAAAGCTCAGGAATCCAGAAAGGGCCAAAAGGGGCCCTGACATAAAAGGAGCAAGTAGATAAAGAAAGAAACTGAGAAACAGGGGGAAATATACAAGCTTTGGAATAATGATAGTAATCAAACACCAAGGGGCTCAGAAATGAGGTTACTAAACAAGGGGGGAGATAATGTGAGAAGAGATGGCAAAGCTGGGGAAGGGCTTATGGGAGGGGGGAGGAGAAGGAAGAGAAAAACTTGCATTCAGTAGTGAGTACAGGAGGAAAAAACCCTTAGAAACATTGAGTTCTATTTCCTTCCAGTGGGAAGTTGGAGGGAGGGGTTGCCAGCCTGGTCTACCACCTCCATGTCATCAAAAATCTAGGGTCTGCATTTTGTGGCCGCATTGTGGACCTCAAGCAGTACTCGGCTACTCCCCATAGAACCCGGGAGTAGGACACTCAGAATCGAATCTCTTCTCTCTCCCCCGTGAGATTTTTTTGATCTCCAGCTACATTTTTTCGCTTTGTGAAGAACCTTATCAACGCAATGGCTAGCAATGTTACCAACAAGACAGCCCCTCGCAACATGAACTCGCGTGTATCCATTGGGAACCTCAACACTCTTGTGGTGAAGAAGTCTGATGTGCAGGCAAGTTTCTCCAAATATGGCGAAATTGTGGGTTGCTCTGTTCACAAGGGCTTTGCCTTTGTTCAGTATGTTAATGAGAGAAGTGCCCGGGCTGCTGTAGCAGGAGAGGATGGCAGAATGATTGCTGGCCGAGTTTTAGATATTAATCTGGCTGCAGAGCCAAAAGTGAATCGCGGAAAAGCAGGAGTGAGACGATCTGCAGCGGAGGTGGACGGGTCAGCACCAGAACACCCTTCTCCGTCCCCTCTACTCGGCTCCTCCTTTGACTTGGACTATGATTTTCAGCGGAATTATTCTGACAGGATGTACAGTCACCCAGCACGTGCTCCTCTTCCTCCTCTTGCTGAGGCTGTGGTGCCCTCAAAACGCCAGCGTGTATCAGGGAACACCTCGCGAAGGCAGAAAAGTCGCTTCAGTTGTAAGAGTGGACGGCGAGGTTCTTCTTCCAAGTCTGGAAAAATTGAAAGGAGATGACCTTCAGGCCATTAAGAAGGAATTGACCCAGACAAAACAAAAAGTGGATTCCTTACTGGAAAACCTGGAAAAAATTGAAAAGGATTATCCCATCATTTCTTTACCTAGGCGCTTGTGTAGATCAAAATTCTCACCAGATCCTCTCCCCCTAGTATCTTCACCACGTGCTCACTGTTGCCCCATCCTTGTCCTCCCCATGTTCCTGAATTCATATTGCCCTGTGCCTACTTCCATTTCACTTCCTTTGATCTCTTTAGTAGTTTAGTTAAGTCCTACCCTGTAATGTTTTGCTTTTAATTTTGATACCTCTTTATGACTTACCAATACAAAGGATGTATGGTTTAAAAAAAAATCTAGGCTCTGTTTTTGTTTGTTTGTTTATTTATTTATCTTCTTCATTGGCTTTAGTCAAGGATTGTCACCAAAGTCTCAAGGTCACTCAGTCCCATGGCTACTGATGCTTTATACTTTTGTCTCTTCATTTCTGGCTAAATAGTGGGGATGAAGTGGCAATGAGGTCTAACTGAATGGTTCCCAGTTAAAAAAGTATTTTTAAAAGACCTGCTTACTTTTCATTGGCTAGACCTTGATCATTTAACCATCCTGTCTTCAAAGGGATCTGGGAATGTCCTTTTTAAATTGATTTCATTGCTATCATCTCCCAACAAATCTGAGTGCTATCAGTAAAGAAGGGGAGATGAACGGGTAGCCAGCACTCTTCCTTGATTCCAATAAATGTTAGCACCCCTTGGAGGTGAGACTTAAAGGTCAGTGCACAGTAGAGAGAGGTGACAAATCTAGAAACCTACTTACATTTTTGAATGTATGTTGGAAGCCACAACTGTGTCATAAATTTTCCAGCCCAGTAAAATAGCCCTGGAGTAGTGGGAAAATAAATGTGCTGTGAATTTGGAATGGAATTGTTGCAAGACCCACGAATTGAAACCAATAGAGTCTCACCAAAGATTACAGGGGAAGGAATTTTATTTTGGCCAGCAGAGCCATGGTGGACTAGAACCCACAATGGCCAAGCTCCCCATCAGCTCTGCCCCGTCCTTTTATTGGACTCACAAGTAGACAGACAATGGAATTAACACATTACCTCTCACTGGAGGTGTCAAATCATGTGCAGGGTTTACAGAAGCAGAAGCAAGCAGCAAGTGTTAGTTTCAAAGACCTAGGAAGCTAAGTCTTACAAATTCTTTTTTTTTTTATTAATTGGTTTCTGTGTACATTGATGCCAACATGGGGTACATTGTTCTGTTTCATATACAATTTGAAACATCTTCATCAAGCTGGTTAACATAACTTTCATATCAGAATGGATCAATAAACTGTGGTATATGTAGACGCAGTTTCTTCTGCTGATTTCTGCGTCTGTGGAAAGGCACACATACCACGTGTTTCTAACTCACCCTTCCTGCCGTCTGGTATCAGCGGTGCCGGTAGGGATTCCCACTGTCCCAGAAGTCACAGTCACAGAGGTTATAGCGGACGTGTTTGCCTTCCCTTGGTCTTGTCTGTTCTAGATTTGTCTGACTTTTCATAAGCTAGCAGTTATGTGTACATTATGCAAACATTGCAAAGGTTTTTTCCCTAAGTAGTTAATTTTTATATAGTAATTTTATGATAAAATAGTTATTAAAATCTAAAGAGAATCTCAAAACAGTCTTACTCTTGGGAAATATTGCATATACTCAACTTTATACCCAAGTTGGAAAATGTTTTGAGACTATTTAGTTTGTTTTTAAAACAGCTTAATCTAGATCCATGGGTAAGAAGAAAACATGTTACAACTTGGTGGTGTTTGAGGAGGTAAAGAAACCTGCTGAAGGTCCCCCCCCCCACCACACACACACAGTGAAGTGACATGTCTGGGGGCTCAGACCACTGCCCCAAAGCGAAGGCCTCAGGAACACAGTTTTCTGGCCTCTCTGTCCCCAGGCAGCCATACAAACAGAATTCCAAAGCCAAAGAGGCAGAATTCCTCTTCCCCAAAGCAGGTCATAAAAGCCAGAACCTCTTTTCTTGAAAGCAAGCCGGATTACCTGACTTGTCCAGCAGAGTTGGGACCCAGAGTTGGTAAGTTAGGTTCAGCCTGCAGGTGACAGCAGTCAGCAGGGCACAGCCCCTTTGCTGCCTCTGCCTTAACTCTGAGACGACACTGCGTGTGGAAGAGCGGTGGCCCCTCTGAAGGAAGCGGCAAGTCTGCAGACTGAAGTGTAATGAAGCAGGGTGAGTAGCCGTCCTGGAAACTGTGACAAACGCCTTACAGGAAGTTTGGTGATGTTGGTGAGACAGACCCAGTGAGAGATGGGCCACTGCTTCTCCAGGACTGCCCGGTCGGGGCTCCTGATGCACACACACCCCCGTGCATGCACACACATGCTCACACCTGCACACACACGCAGATACACTTGAGTGCACGTGCACACATCCACAGGCGTGAACACACCCACACACGTGTGCACACATACACACATATGTGTGTGAAATGAGGCCGCCCGGGCGTCTCCAGAGCCCTCCTGCTCTGCCCTCTGTGACCCACAGTCCTTCCTGTGCTGTGAATGAGCTGATGATCCACTGGGCTTTGATGGTTACAGTTCCTTGGTAAACTGAATTAACATATTCGTGTTTGGTATTCACATCCACACTTGTAGGCGCTGGTTAGCACTGCACCTTAGTTCTCCCTCACAGATCACTTCCAGACAAACCCAGCAAGCTGTCTGCCTCCTCCTGTCCTCACACACCTCACAGAGCAGCCTCAGGCAGTGATCACACTCCCCAAGGATCTGTAGGCAACAGGTCCCCTCCCTGCAACAAACAAGGAGAACAGCTTTCAAATATGTAGAATGCCTGGTAAAAATTTAGACAACACACAAAGTGTAAAGAAAAGCAACACTGACTGAAATCCCACCACTCGGAGGCGATTGCCACTGACGTGTCAGTGACCATTATAACCTCCATTTGCTTATATACAAACATACACAATTTTGTATATGAGAGATTATATTACACACGTTATTCTGTAACAATTTTGAAATTTTATTGAAAATGTCTGTTTTAGGGTGGTGCCTGTGGCTCAAAGGAGTAGGGCACTGGCCCCATATGCCGGAAGTGGCAGGTTCAAACCCAGCCCTGGTCAAAAAAAAAAAAGTCTGTTTTAAGTTTTTATCAAGAACTTTCTTTAGAGTTCCATACTGTTTTGCTGCAAAGTACTGATAATTTTTGTTTTTTTTTTTTGCAGTTTTTGGCCAGGGCTAGGTTTGAACCCGCCACCTCTGATATATGGGGCCCGTGCCTTACCCCTTTGTTGCCACAGGCACCAGCCTGCAAAATGATAATATTTTTGTTATATTTAAGGAAGGATTATTGGTATAAAGGGGGGATATTAGAAAACTTGCTTTCTCAACCCACAGGCCTACTATCCGTGTCTGAAGAGGCTGAAAACACACAGACTGACATATCTGAGAAGGCCCTGACTCCAGAGCAGCCGTGCAGAACTGTCAGTGATACTGACCGGTGACAGGAGCTGTTGCCCTCGCCTTGTAAGTGTTAATACTGTGCCATGTTGGGTCTTAGGCAACAGAAAATTTTCAGGTGCTATACAGTGTCAGTTAAGTAGTGGCCACATTTGAGGGCAATGACTCACAGTTTGAAGGAGAAAAGCTTGAATATTTTAGCCACAATCTTGACAAGCTCTTTAAATGCCAAATATTATTTATTACAACCTTTTGAACTAGAAACAAAACCTCCCCAAAGTGTCTTCTAGTTCAAAAGTGAGTGAAAGATGTCACAGCAACACCACCTTCCAGCATCTCAGAGGTCAGGGAGAGTCACTTTGGCTGCGTTCTCAGTGGAGAGCAACGTGGATTGCAAATGAACCAGCTACTTTATTCATATAGCATCATTTTTACTCAAGTGAACAAGTATAATATACAAATTATGGTTATTCACATTTATGTATTTGGCAGAAATTATCCAGAAAATTAGCAACATAACCTGTTGATATCAAGAGTAACTTTTTTTTTTTTGCTCATTTTGTGTTTTTTTGCTCATGAAAAGGTTTCCATTAAAGAGACTGGAATTTTGGGAAACTTATCTTCTGTGAATTTGACAGCTGTCCAAGCTTGAAGATAGGAAGTTTACAGATATTAATAAATGTGAATTTTTGGCTATCCTACAATCTTTATATCAAGATGTGAAGATCTACATAACTTAGTGAAGTGGTATTTACCAATATGTGACGTGTAAATTTCATGTCTGGGTAAAAATTCATTCAAAGTGCAAGTTAGCCTTCCAAGGAGTACAGGAAGTTCACTGCCAGCATTTCAGATTCCACAGGGAAGCTGCTTTTCAGAAACTACCACTGCTGAAACATGGTATTTTATCAAAGAAGGCTGTCCAGCCAAATGCTCTGCTCCTTTCCGACTATATATCTGTGAAATTATATAGTCGGACTATATATCCGACTATATATTCTGTGAAATTGAGTTCTTTTCAACCAACACAAGGTATTGCAGCAGACTGAACACAGAAACAAATTTGAGAATCCCACTGTCACCCTTAATTTAGAAGCAAAGAGAGGGACAAAATTGTGAAAGACCCCCCTTTTGCTGCTAAATGTTTTAGGAAACATTTTTTTCATAAATATGTTATTTATATTAACATGGGCTGATTTTTATTTTTTAGGGGGGGACAGAGTCTCACTATGTTGCCCTCAGTAGAGTGCAGTGGTGTCACAGCTCACAGCAACCTCAAACTCCTGGGCTTAACAATTTTCTTGCCTCTGCCTCCCAAGTAGCTGGGACTATAGGTGCCCACCATAAGGCTCAGCTATTTTTTGGTTATAGTTGTCATTTTTGTTTGGTGGGCCTGGGCTGGATTCAAACCCACCAGCTCTGCTGTATGTAGTTGGTGCCCTAGCCACTGAGCTACAGGTACGGAGCCTTAATTGGTTTTTTGTTTGTTTGTTTTGTTTTGAGACAGAGTCTCACTTTGTCGCCCTGGGTAGAGTGCCATGGTGTCACAGCAACCTCAGACTCTTGGGCTCAACTAGTCCTCCGGCTTCAGCCTCCCAGGTAGCTGGGACTATAGAAGCCTCCCACAACAGCTGGCTATTTTTAAAGCCGGGGTCTTGCTCTAGCTCAGGCTGGTCTTGAACTCCTGAGCTCGGGCTAATGTGCTGATTGTTATTTTAGAATCAATAAATAATTATCTTTAAAATTTTAAGTTTTATTTTTAATATGATATAGTCGATATAAACAAAAGCTTTTTAGGGTCCTCAATAATTTTTGAGTTGTAAAAGGGTCTGGAGACCAAAATATTTGAGAACATCTGATCTAACGTAAATCCTAACTTATCAACTTATTCAACTGGCACCTGTGACCTGGCAAGGGGACCAGATGTTTGTCCATGTTTGCATTATCTGCCTTTTCTTTCATCAGTTTTTCATAGTTCCCCTCGTAGAGATACTTTACCTCCCTGGTTAAATATATTCCTGTGTATTTTATTTTCTTTGTGGCTAGTGTGAATAGTATGTAGTCTTTGATTTGATTCTCAGTTTAATTAATATGCAGAAATGCTCCTGGTGTGTGTACATTGTACAATCTGAGCCTGGTGGATTTATTTATCAATTCTAGTAGTCTTTTGGTGGAGTATTTAGGATTTTCTAGATACAAGATTATATCGTCAGCCAAAAGAGATAGTTTGACCTCCTCTTTCCTGATTTGGAAAACAAATTTCTTTATTTATTTCTCCTCTTTATTTCTTTCTCTCGCCTGACTGCTCTGGCCAGGACTGCCGCTCTGTGTTGGATGTGAGTGGTGACAGTGGCCGCCCTTGTCTCATTCCAGTTCTCAGAAGGAATGATCTTAACTTTTCCTCATGTAGTATCATGTTGGCTATGGGCTTTTCACATGTGGCTTTTATAATTTTGAAGTCTGTTTCTTCTATGTCTAGTTTGTTAAGGGTTTTATCACAAAGGGGTGCTAGGTTTTATTAAATGCTTTGTGATGCTTATTGATCTGCATATGTGGAATCAGCCTTGGATCCCTGGGTTGAAACCTGTTTGATCATGGTGAATTATCTTTCTGATGTGCTGTTGAACTTGGTTTGTTAGTGTTTTGTTGAGAATTCTTGCATCTGTATTCATAATGGGTTATTGGTAAGTAGTTAGATTTCTTTTCTTGTTGTGTCCTTTCCTGGCTTCAGTGTCAAGGTGATACTGCATCACAGAGTGAGTCTGGGAGGTTCCCTCTTCACGTTAAGGAATCATCTCTATAGGACAGGCACAGGCATATTTTTGTGGGTCTGGCAGAACTTGGCTGTGAATCCTTCTTGTCTGGGGCTTTTCGTGGCTGGGAGACTTTCATCCCCCTTCAGTCTCGCTGCTGGTTATGGGTCTATTCAGGATGTCTGTTTCGTCCTCACTGAGGTCATGGATGTCCCGGTGTCTGCAGGGGTTGTGTAGTTCTCGTGGGTGACATTTTCCATTTTATTTATTGGTTGTAACATTTCCTCTTTCATTTCCAATTGTTGATTGAGTCCTTCCTGTTTCTGGTGAATCTGCCTAGTGGCCTATCAACTTTGTTAATTTTTTCAAAGAATTCGTTTTTTGTTCTGTTGGTCTTCTATGTGGTTCTTCTGTTCTCCGTTTCATTTAGTTCTGCTCTGAGCTCTGTCATTTCTTTTCTCTGGCTGCCTTTGTGTTTGGCTTGCTTTTCCTCTTCTGCTTCCTTGAGATGTGACATTAGGTTGTTAATTTATGAGCTTTTTAAAAATTTACCGCGTGTATTAAAAGCTATACTCTGCTGATACAATAAAATTTAGCGTATACCTTATCATAAAAGAACAATTGCATAAATAATAATGTCGATTTCAAGTTTAATATGGTTCAATAGTATTGATACCAGAATTTCGACTTCTCTCCTGGCTGGCTTGCCAAATTTAATATTGGACTTTCAAGTTAGGTGATTGGAAGAATAAATCCGCAGACCACAGATCAGTGGCAAGACAGAATTTGTTTATAGCAAAAGAATACAAAAACACTCAAGTTTCTAGTAGGGAGAGAAAACCCAAGTTGGGAGAGAAAAACTCTTTCTGTTTTTCTCTCTGTCTCTCTCTGTTTAGCGGTATATATAGGTGCATGGGTTCCTTCTATATGAGGCCAGGAAATGAATGGACACAGTCTCTTCTGCTGGGGCAAGGTGAGTGAATGTACTAATGAATGGACACAGTCTCTTCCGCTGGGGCGAGGTGAATGAATGCACTAATGAATGGACACAGTCCATTCACAGAACTGAGGCCTAGGAAACTTACATGAAATTGACCGAGGCATAGGAAATGGGGGTTCTATTCAGTCATAAGTGCAAAGGGAAGGAGACACCAAGGTGCTGGTGTCTTCCCAGAGGTTGTCCGGTCCCTTTGGCTATTGGAGCCTCTGGTGGGGGTGGGAGGCTCCCCCCTCCTTGCCTACTCTCCAGCCTGCTGGTTCCTGCTGGCTACTGTCTCACCAACACCACTAAGGTGGAGGCGGCAGGTCCTCCAGCCCAGCTTGGCTGAGCTGGCCGGGGTGCCACCTGTCCTGTATCAGTATCTGCAGATTTTCCCTTTTTAATGAATTTAAAGTCGAAACTTATATTTTTACCTCCTTATTAGTATTTCTTTATTTTTAATATCTGGGTAGAAATGGAGGAAGATAGAAATATCCTATTAACCAGCTCTGTGGCCAAGCCACACACTGAATGTGCATTACTACTGGACTAGGGCAACCTTATTCCTTTCCAGACCACAATTTATTAACCTTCATTGTTAACCAAGTCTGAATGTGGTTTATTGTACTTTTATTGATGGTGTCATTAAATCTCAACTCTGTTAGTGTATGGTCTGTGGCTTATCGATACTCTCTCCACTGGCATTCAGCAAAGTTCCTGACACCTGTGACACACTCAGTAAATGTTTGTCAACAGCTGACTCTGAGTGACTAGAGAAATGATGACGAGATAAGTGAATAAATGGTCAAATGAAGAGATCCTTTCATTAAAGGTTAGGTTTAGCCATCTGTATATTATATGAAAAACTAGACACAAGGATGAGGCTTTGAGTGTGTGTTAGGACCCTGCCCTGGGTCAAAGTTGCCTTCCTGACCCACACGAGGTGTTGGGCACCCACCCCGGGTCAGAGCCACCTTCCTGACCCGGCAGGTGGTATTAGGCACCCACCCCGTGTCAGAGCCACCTTCCTGACCCACATGTGGTATTAGGCACCCACCCCGGGTCAGAGCCGCCTTCCTGACCTGAATACAGGCTGGCCTGGCAGCCTGGACCCTGTCCACACCTCCCCACAGGCTTCCTTGACAGCCTCCTTAGCCTAGACTTAGTGCCTCTCCCCCCAGGTCTGACCCAGCCCTTTCCTGGGCTTTCCTGGGAAGCATCACAGGATAGGGATTAAGGGAGTGGACTCAGGAGGTGACTGCCTGACCTGGCTCTACCACCTCCTAGCCAGGTGACTTTGGGCAACTTTTTATGCCTGTTATGCCTTATTCTCTCTGCATGGTAGGGATCACAGCAGCATTACTCTTACGGGGTCATTACAAGAAGAGATCAGAATGGCAGCGAGCACACAGTAAGCTCTCCATAAATGTTTATTAAATAAATGTGAAGCTCAGCATGGCCTGGCTGGCATTTGGATGACTTCAGACTCCGGCTGGAGAGGAGGGGCTGGGAGCCTCGTTCCCCAGCACCTGCTGCCCAGTGGGCAGCTCTCTGGACTGGACATCCGAGTCCTAGCTGCATCTTGAGACAGACCAACATACCTAGAGTAGGAAAATTTCTACATATAGGACAAATGATACAACTGCCATTCAAACAGTTTTCATGGGTTTTCTTTCTATAGTTTTGATATATAAATATCAAAACTGATCAGAAGAAAGCTGAGAAGAATATCCTCTAAAAATAGAAATTACTCAGGTTAATGAAACAGAGGAAAGCAGGAAAAACAGGTTTAGGCTGGACATCAGCATGTCTGCCCTGGGGCACACAGCACAGGTTGTTGGGAAGAGTCGTCCTTCCTGAAAGGATCGTTAAACCTTATCTGCCTGGAGCAAGCTCTGTCCAGATACTGATTTGAGACGCCTGTCTCCTGAAGAACCATGGCCTTTGGCGGCTGCTTGCTCCTGGGTCATTATTACACACCTGAGTCAGTCTCACTGGTGGCTGAGGCTTCAAATCACTACTAATTGGATCAGTTGAAAACCTTTTCCTGTTTAAGCCATGATACCTGGAGTTTAGATGTGTTTCATTTCCTGTGAGCTGTTAATGAAGAAGAATTACCTTAAATAAGCACCCTTAAGAAATTTCATGGAGCTATTCTGCCCCAGAGATAGGGCCCAGTCATTTCATTGTAGAAGAAATATGGTAAGGCATTAATAGATAGGGCTCTTGTGCTCTAACCACCATGCTGTGTGTGCCCAGGAAAATGCCAGTAAGGAAGCTAGCGTTTAAGAAAGAACTGTCAGCAGTCAGTACCCAGACCCAGAGCTGCAGCACTTGCCACCAATGACACTGACTGAGTCCAGACACTGACCAAGTCCAGACATTGACCACATCCAGACACTGACCGCGTCCAGCAGTTGAACTGCGCAGAGACGGCGTGGGACATCGGCAGCTAACTATGCAGAGACAGCGTGGGACATCGGCAGCAGACCACGCGGGGACAGCAAGGACCTTGGCAGTTGACCATGCAGGGAACAGTGTGGGACATCGGCAGCGGACCACGCGGGGATAGCAGGGACCTTGGCAGTTGACCATGCAGGGGACAGCGTGGGACCTCGGCAGCTGACTGTGCGGGGACAGCAGGGACGTTGGCGGCTGACTGTCCAGAGACAGTGGAGAGACCTAGTGTCTCTCACAGCACAGCCGAGTTCTGCCTGTTTTCGTATTTCGGTAATGTAACCATCTGAACTCTTTTGATTCTGGATTCTTTCCTTCATTGTGGTCTGTGAGAATCAGCCTTGACACAGGTTCACTTTAAGCCTTGCTACTTGCAGGTCTATAAACTCAGGAGAGCTGTAGGGTCAGGGTGACGAGGACTAATTCTTTGGTCTGGCTGAGAATTAAGTGAGACCACATGAGGAGACCCCTTACCTCACACCCGACTCTGGCAGGTTCCCTTCCTGCCTGATCCTGCCTGATCCCACCCTCCGGCATGACCCTGAGAGCCTGTGGCTCCCTCTGACACATGGCCTGGGCACTGGTGGCCCTGCGCACAGGCTCCAGTGGGGTCTGCTTTGTCTATCAACAGGCTTCATGAGGGCCTCCAGATGAGAAGAGGAGGCACAGGCTGAGAGGAATGATTTGAAAGTCACGTAACTGGTAAAGAACTTAATCCAGGATGTAAAAAGAGCTTTCAAAACAATCTGAACAATTTCTCATCAAAGAAGATACATGGATGACAAACAAGTACACGGAAGATGTTCAGCACCACGGTGGTCAGGGACACACAGACTGACCCATGGCTGGACATCCCCATGAATCTGTAACTGTGGCTGAGATTAAAGAGACTGACCACACCAGGTGCCGGCAGGGATGTGGAGGAGCCAGACCCCACTGGTCTATGCACGGGTGGGAGGTAAACTGGCACAACCACCCTGGAAGACAGTTCTGCAGCTGCTTAAAAATAAAACCAAATGTCTACTGGATGACCCACCATTGGACATTTGTCCAAGAGTCACTGAAGCATCTAGGCCAAAGCTTGTAAACGAATGGGCACAGCGACTTTATTCGTGATGACTGCAAACTGGAGACGCCCAAATGTCGGTCAGCACTATGGCTCAGCCAGAAAAGGAATTAGCCGTCAAAAAACACAATGTGGATTCAAATCAATTTTGTTGAGTGAAAGAAACTAGACAAACACCTGACTACGTGCTGTGTGACTCCACTTACACAAAATGCTGGGAAAGCAAACCAATCTTGTGACCGCAGATCCCGGGTTGCCAAGGGTGGAGGGTGTGGGCTGGGAGCAGGGACTGTGTAGGGCCACCAGGAGACTTTGATTCTGGGGATGGCCCTGTGGTTGTGAAAGTCGGACACATCCAACACAGGATATCTGCTCTATGTCAATTATACCTCCAGGAAGCTGTTACAATTTTTTTTTAAAGGTGAAAAGAGGACTCTGGAGCCTGTAGGTCTTGAGTGGTACATGGATTATTTTATTTTATTATTATTATTTATTTTTTGCAGTTTTTGGCCAGGACCAGGTTTGAAACCACCACCTCCCGTATATGGGGCTGGTATCCAACTCCTTTGAGCCACAGGCACCGCCCCACAATTGGTTTTGTTAAGAACAGCTGGTGACTTTTGTTCCTGTCTCTTCGGCTACCCATGATCTGTTGCTTAGTTGCTCAGGGACCACGTTAGCCCCCAGCAACCCTCTGGGAACACGGACGGTCTGCAGACCAGGCTCAGGGGGCCTATCCATTTTAACAACCAAGGAAAATCAAGCTGGGACAATTTTTAATATGTCTTCCACCTCTTGTCTGAAAGTATTTTTATTTTACGTTATTGCAGACATGCTAAAGAACTATTTTTATCCTAATTTTTAACTTAACATTTTGTCATGAGCAGTCCCCACATAAACTAGCCTTCAATAATTACCTTTCTAAAATTTACTTTAGTTTTAAGTAACAATATCACAGAATGTTTGGAAAAGAAACAGTCACACATGCTCCCATCACCAGAGTAGTGATCATGTTGGTGGGTTTCCTTTCTTTTGTCCGGTGATTTTTTTGTGGGGTTTATAATCACGATATAGTAGTGCCCTGTTTCACACTCTTTAAACATTATTTACTTATTTATTTGTGTGCTCTTACTTGGGCCAGAAAGGATTAAAGGCAGCTTATAAAATTATATAAATTCAGTAAAATGTACACCAGACTTCAGCTGGGGCCTTCTGTTCCTCAAACTTACACCGGATACCCAGACACCCAGCAGATGAGAACCTTTCCCGCATGTGGGGAATTCTGACCTCTCTGACTGACTTGGGCTCTTTTCTCAGCTTCTTTGTCTGCCTGACAGTGACAACTGGCTCCCCAAATCTTGCCCGCATTGATCCGTGTGATCAACCTCACTTACTTTCACCAGCTACCCCTGCACCTCCAATGGATAAAAGATATAAATAAAACCTACTGTAACCAAGCATCGTGTGACCCTGTACCCTTCACTCGAGGTTTGGAGACCCCATCTCCTGTCTCCAGCGACCTTGCTCAGCTGCTGACGTAACAAACTCTTCCCCTGAGCTGAGGCAGCAACAATCCCGCCCTCTCTCAGGCCCCTGGGACTGAGTTTCCTCCCAAAGCGGCTCATGCAAGGGCAGGTTTTCTCTTATAAGAATTTTCTATTTTTAAAGGGTAAGAAAAGAAAAATATTTTTGGATCTCTGCATTAAAATAAGGGGGTGAGAAGAAACTGGGCGCAGAGAGCAGGGCGCGGGCGATGCCCCCAATATCCGGCTGGGCAGCCTGTGCACTGGACACCTCTGGGAGGGCACAGGCCAACCACACTACATGATGAGAGAACCCGGCGCCTTCTCAGCTGGAGAGGCTGCCGGGCAGAAGAGAGGGGAGTGGGAGGTGACACCAGAATCACAAGTCAGGGACCTGTAGGGAGCGTGGCCCCGACCGACAGGGGATGAGGAGCTTGAAGGTGACATGTTTGTCTCTACAGGGAAGGAGAGGCTGAGCCTGTGGACACTGGGAGGGCATTGCATGGACCTGACTCCTGGCTGCCTGGGAACACCTTCATTCTAGAGTGAGGGACTGTAGACTGACACAATCACTGTCAAGTCAGTCCAGAGAGAAGGGGGATGTGCAGTGAGGGATGAGATGAGTCAAAAAGCACTTTGGGTGGAGGTCGGGTGAGGGGTGGTGCGGGGAGATGGAGGTCACACCCACGAATTCTAAGGGTCTGAAATTCAGGCTTTTCTGCTCTGTGGTGGTGTTTCGTGATGGGGGAAGCATCATAGTGGGGATGAAAAATGATTCTCTGCTACTGCTGCTGCTCACTGTATCACCATAGCAACCAGTTTCATCAGCCAGGAGGGAGAGTTTCTCCCGGCAGCCTGTGTCGGACTGTTGTGATTTGCAGGGGAAATATTTACAGCTCTGCCAGGGAGGCCGTGCCAGGTGGTAATTCAACAGCACAGCAGATTAATTCCATTTTGAGGATTTCTAAAGAGCATATTCCTTATTGACTCCAAGTAACACCATGTTTGACCAGTTACCCACAGCAAAATCCTGCAGGATGTAGGGGCCATGGTGATGGGGGGTAGTTTATCTTTTTTTTTTTTTTTTGTAAGTTAGTTAATGATGAAATGAGTTTGTCCACTTAGGGGTTTAAATCAAACCAAAAGACTAAAATTATTGTGTGAGGCAGACTTTGGGGCCTGTGCACGGCTTCCGTGTCATCCCAGGCAGGACTCATCAGTGCCCCCTTCCCAGTGAGCAAGGCTCTATCAGGGCCTGCTGAGGAATGGGCCTCCTGCTGAGGGCGTGTGGGGAGGCTGGTTTACATCACAGAGCTCAGAGCTGTCACCTCCTCCCCATCTGAGCAGCATTTTCTTGTGACTTTTGTTACGGTCCAAGGCTGAGTTCCCCTTTCCTCCTCTCTACCTCCGGCCCCTCCTCCCTTTATGGCCCCATCCTCAGAACGGAAGCAGGCTGTGGTGCAGACCCCTCTGCAGCTCCCTAAACCTGCTCCTTACACCATCTATAAAGACAGCTGGAAGTCATCATCTTAGAGATTTGTACTCTGCAAACAAAATCTTTTTCTTTCTTTTCTTTTTCTTTTTGAGACAGAGTTTCACTATGTTACCCTTGGTAGAGTGCCGTGGCATCACAGTTCACAGCAACCTTAAACTCTTGGGCTTAAGCTATTCTCTTGCCTCAGCCTCCAAGTAGCTAGGCCTATAGGCGCCTGCCACAAGGCCTAGCTATTTTTTTTTTATTTTTTTGCAGTTGTCATTGTTTAGCTGGCCTGAGGCCAGGTTCGAACCAGTCAGCCTCTGTATGTGTGGCTGGTGCTGTAACAACTGTGCTACAGGTGCCGGGCCCTCAAACAAAATCTTTCATTCACTAGAATTTTCCCTCCCTAGATGAGGGGGGGTAATTGTAAATAAATATTTTTCTCTGTTTGCTCGCTATGTTAAAAATAAAAAATGAGTTATTTTAGGCTTGTGCATGCCACTGCTTCCCTTGGCTTTTGAAATAGAGCATCTTTCCAAATTCCTGCAGTTGCCCAGTCTGGACATCCTGTTCCCCAGCAGAGACAGAGAGAGGCGGAGTCTGACAGGCACAGACTCGCCAAGTCAGGTCCCCTCCCTTCCCTTCCAGTGTGAGACAGACTCTGATCTCACGTACGTGTAGCCCTGATTCATTCCATTTTTCATTCAAATTATTTTACTTCTCCCTCCATCCTCTGGTGGCGTTTTCCATTTTGAAAGCTGGTCTTGTTAATTAATCTTATTTGGGGGAACGGTGTGTGGAGAGGGACTTGTAGGGGAGGTGTGGGAGGGGTTGATAATTCTTGCTGATTCTCAGCCACATTTATGAAGCAGGCATCACCCACTCTCAAGCACTGTTCTCCAGAGACTCAGTACACACAATAAGCTTACAGATAGTCATCAGCAAACCTTTAAAAACTTTCTCCCAAACTTTTATAATCCAAGATGACACCCCTGTGTCTTCTCTACAGCTTCCTTATGCTTTGGGTTCCCAGGCCTGCAGCGTGCAAGGACCAGAACATTGTAATCATTCTGTTCCACTGGCCCTTTTCAGGTTATCCCCAGAAACAGTAGACTCTCTGTAGGACCACAACTCAAGAGTTGCCACCTACCTGCCTGTGACCTCTGGCCCATTGTGGGGGTTGGTGTGGACTAACCCTGTGAACAGGTCTAAGTATTTTCTGTGGAGCTGGTCTTGTGAATTTCCTCAATGTTTGCATATCAGTTAAAGATTTTAATTCTCCATCAATTTTGAAGCTTAGTTTAGCAAGATATGGAATTCTGGGCTAAAAATTATTTTATTTGAGAAGGTTAAAAGTAGATGACCATTCTCTTCTGGCTTGGAAAGTTTCAGCTGAAAAGTCTGCTGTCACCCTTATGGATTTTCCCTCATAGATCAGCTGATGCTTACTCCTGGCTGTTTGCAGAATTTTTTCTTTTGTCTTGACATTGGACAGGTTCATTACAATGTGTCTTGGCGATGCTCTGCTTGTGTTGAGATGACCCAGAGTTTGACATCCCTCTAGAATAGTGGTTCTCAACCTGTGGGTTGCAACCCACAGGCACTGTATTAAAGGGTCATGGCATTAGGAAGGTTGAGAACCACTGCTCTAGAAGGAGTATTTAGGAATCTTCAGTGAAACTAGGAAAGTTTTTGTTTATGATAGTCTCCAATAGGGCTTCCATTCCTTTGGGACATTCTTCTTCCCCTTCAGGGATACCTATAATTTGTATGTTTGAACATTTTGTGAAGTCTTATAATTCTCTGAGCAAACATTCTGCTTTCTCTCTCTTCTTTTCTGCCTCTTTAACTATATGGGTTAGATCAAGAGCTTTATCCTGCAGCTCTGAGATTATATCTTCTCCATGGTCTAATCTGTTTTTGACACTTTGTCCTTCATCTTTAAGTTTCCTGATTAATTCCTTAAGCTCCACTGTATTCTTTCTATATTGTTCATATCCTCTATCCATTTTTTTGTTCCGTTTTTCTACTTTCTTGTCAATTCATTTTATTACCTTTACCATCTGTATTTTAAATATCCTTTAGGTCATTTCCATTAATTCTTTGTAGGTGGAGTCCTCTGCATTATCTGCTTCATAGTCCCTTGGTGGGCGTTGCTCTGTTCTGGGCTTTCATGTTACCACAATTTTTCTGTTGGTTCCTCCTCATGTGTGTTTTCTCCCTGTTCACTTCCTTCCCTTACTTTTTCCTTCTCACTGCCTCCTTTGCTTTAAATTACCTCATCTCAGAGCTTAGGTGTTGAAGTGGTCTATAGGTATAAGGCCAAAAGGAAGAGAAGGGCAAAAAGTGAGAAGAAAGAAGAGAAAAAGAAAAAAAGAATAGGGTGAAAGAAAAGAATTGAATAATAGGAGAGAGGACAGAAAGAGAGAAATTTGATGACAGGTGAAGTGGTGTTGTTTGGTAGGATGCTACAGCCACACCAGCAACTCCAGGACTTTGAGGGGCTAGGCTGGGCAAGTCCCTCAAGTCAGGAGCTCCTTACCAAGAGAGAGAGCTCCTTAAAAAGAGAGAGAGAAATGTTGGGAGACAGAGAACACACTGTTTTTGCTATGAAGAATTGGGGCCAGAAGCCACTCTTTAGTTGCAGAGGAAAAGGTTGGGTCCTATCTTCCTGACTTAGTTGCCCTCAATCAGGGCCTGGTTGCTTCATCAGCATTCAGTACCCATGGGATTAGAGTCCTGAAGCTATTGCCAGATTCCTTATGAGTTGCATCTCACAGTGTCCCTTGATAATTCCCAGGGTGCTCAGCTCACTCCAAGGGTGAATGCCCAAGCTCAGCAATTATACCATAACCAGATGTACACTAGGACCCTGTGGACTGTTTTTCCCACATGGCCTTCCCACAATGGCAGCACACTGTTAGTGGCCAAGCTGATGGGAGATCCACCCCACTTGGTATTCACTTCCAGCCACTGGATGCTGTTTGAGTCCACCCACTCTTTTAAACCTTCCTAGGCAGCTCCAGTGAACAGTTTAGCCCCAAATCAAAAAACTGCAGGATAGTCCCTTCCTGTCCCCAGTCCTTTATGGGTGGTCCCTGCCCACCCAAATCCTAAACATTTGCCTTCTGTACTGGTTCTCCTCAGCTCCAGACCTCCTTGCTGGAGCCTGTAGTCTACCACTGCTTCACTATGCTTCCAGATTGATGTCCCTGGGTAGGTTCCCCCGGCTAGAGATGGTTGGAGTTTTCTTTCCCCTCCCTCATTGTGAGTGGCTAGTAGGGAGATGTTTCTAGTCTGCCATCTTTCTCCACCTCCCATACCTTTTCCTTTTATGAGAAGAATAATGACTAACTCAGAACTTAAAAAATTAAATATGTTTGGCATAGTAGGAATTTTCACTCTGAATTTTTTTGAGTTAGATTGGCAAACAAATGCTATACATATTTAATGCACAGCATGATGAGTTTAGAGATAAGCAGATACTCATGAAATTATTACTGTAATCTATGCGAGTACTTTATCATGTCAAAAGTAATTTACCATCATCTCCTACCCTTTTTATTATTGTGTGAGTGTGTGGGTATATGACATGAACACTTAAAGTAAGAGCTAGCCTTTTAGCAAAATTTTATGTATACAATACAGTTTTGTTACCTATAGGTGCTGTGCTGTACAGTGGATCTCTAGCACTTATTCATCTTGTATAAACAAAACTTTGCACCTTTAACAAATACCTCCCTGTCTCTCTTGTCCCTTCCAGCCCCTGACAATCACTATTCTTTTCCTGGCTTTTATGAGATTTTCTGTTTGAGATCCACCATACGGTGGTACCACATAATGTTTGACTTTCTATGTCTGACTCATTTCACTTAGTGTAACATCCTCAAGGTTCATCCATATTGTTGCAAATAATTGAATTTCTTTCTTTTATAAAACTTAATAGTATTCCATTTTATGTGTAACCCACATTTTCTTTATTCATTCATCTATTAGTGAACATTTAGGTTGCATCCATGTTGTCTTAGTACATGTGTGCTTCTGTAACAACATACCACAATCTAGGTAATTTATAGGAAATGGAAACTTTTAAAAAAATAATTTGGAGGATGGAAAGACCAAGGTCAATGCATTGACAGTTAATGCCTGGTGAGGGTTGCTATCTGCTTCCAAGATGGCGCCCTGTTTCTGCATCCTTGAGGGAACAAATGCCATGCCCTCTCATGGAAGGAGGGATAGAAAGGCAAAAGAGAGACAGGCAGCTCTCTGTACCTTATTATAAAGTCATTAATCCCATGACTTAGTCTCTCTTAAGGCCCTATCTCATAACTCTATCACATTGGCAAGTAAGTTTCAATGTGTGAATTTTGGGGAGGATACACACGTTCAAACCATAGCTCATGTCTTGGCTATCTTGAATAACATTACAATGTACGTGGGTCCACAGGTGTCTCTTTTGACAGTTTAATTTCAATTCCTTTGGAAATATACCGAGAAGTAGAATTCCCTCTGCATTCTTAATCAATATCATTAATACCTATAGTTTCTTTTACTCTCAACTGACTTAAAGTATTTTAGGAACTCTTTTATTTCCTTGCTAAATGCAGACACCTTGCTAGAAGGAAAGATACTAAGATAACACAGATGAAGACAGTCTCTCTTTCTCAAGGAGCTTACACCAAAATGGGAGAGATAGGAAAGTAAGTAGACATCACAATGCAGTATGATAAGGGATGACAGAGATGAGCCCAGGATTTAAGGGAAGACATTCAAGAGCCTAGAGAGGTGGGAAGGAGTCATAAAGTTCTCCCAACACCGGTGTGTAAGGTCCAGTAAGAGATTTCCCTTTGGGAGGCGGGGGATGGGCAAGAGTAGTCAAGACTGAGGAAATAGCAGTAAGGAGAAGAAAATACTGATTGGCAGATAGAACCATGATACACGTAAATACAACATATTGAGAACCTGTCATGTGTCAGGTACCGTGTGTGCTATAAATTTTGATGTTATTCATAATTTAAAACTTATTAGGCATGTCATTATTCTCTTTTACAGGTGAGGAAACAAAGGGTTAGTAGAAGTTAAATCTTTTCTTCCTAGAAAGCCTCTCTTCACTCTTGAGGCTCAGCATGTAACGAGGCCCTACAGTGATGACTGACCTGCTTGGCCTGACTCCTCTAATGGGAAGCCTCCTTCCATGTCTCTTATGTGGCCTCAACATAGAATCAGACTGAAAAAGGGATAGGTATTTCTGGTTGGCTCAATTTCCTAATAAATCCCAATGATGATAAAATGATTCCATAGGGACTCAAGGGTTTAGATATAAAATAAGAACCTGAAATTGAGTTTGATGACTGAAAAAAAAATTTTTTTGAGACAGAGTCTCACTATGTCACCCTTGGTAGAGTGCTGTGGTGTCACAGCTCACAGCAACCTCAAACTCTTGGGCTTAAGTGATTCTCTTGCCTCAGCCTCCCAAGTAGCTGGGACTACAGGTGCCTGCCACAACACCTGGCTATTTTTGTTGTTGTTGTTGCAGTCGTCATTGATGTTTAGCTGGCCCAGGCCAATTTCGAACCCGTCAGCCTCGGTGTATGTGGCTGGCACTGTAACCACTGCGCGATAGGTGCCGAGTTGATGACTGAAATGTTTGATGAAGCATGAATTAAAATGTATTTTTTCTGACATGGAAGAGGCCCAGGTCCAAAGCCCAGTCTTTCATGAAAACCTTGTATGTCTGTCTATTTTATGATTAGAGATGTGTAGGTTAGTGCTGGTGAGGTAAGAGTATAGCGGCTTTTTTTTTTTTTTTGAGACAGAGTCATATGTCACCCTTGGTAGAGTGCTATGGTGTCTGTCACAGCTCACAGCAACCTCAAGCTCTTGGGCTCAAGAGATTTTCTTGCCTCAGTTTCCCTTGTAGCTGGGATGATAGGTGCCTGCCACAATGCCTGGCTATTTTTTGTTGTTGTTGTTGTTGTGTGTTTAGCAGGCCCCAGGTTTGAAACCACCAGCCCTGGTGCATGTGGCTAGTGACCTAACCACTGAGCTATGGGCGCCGAGCCAGGGGGGCAGAAGCTTTTGTGGGCATTTCCTTCAGAAGGAAATGAACCAAAATGCTAAAATAAATGAGTAGGACATTAGGTTTAGAAGTTTTAAATACACATGTAATCAGGAAATAAACACCCAAATTATCATCTTCAAGTATAAAGCACAACTAGTGAAGTTTACTTTCAAAGTACACTTGGTTCCTGTATTCATATGTCCCCTGCTGTGCAGCTGTATTGACAGCAAGGCCACCATGTGTGTTTTGAAACTGAATGTAGTCCGATGGGTTTGGGATCTATTCAGTACACTCCAGAGACTGCCTTGGATTCTGTCCTTGAGGATACAGACATAGTGCAACAGACTATGTGGTATGTTTCTTTGGTTTTTGAGACAGGGTCTCACTCTGTTGCCCCAGGGAAAGTGAAGTGGCATCATCACAGCTCACAGTAACCTCAATCTCTTAGGCTCAAGTGATCCTCTTGCCTGAGCCTCCCAAGTAACTGGGACTACAGGCACCCGCCACCATGCCTGGCTAACTTTTTCTATTTTTAGTAAAGATGGGGTCTTGCTTTGCTGAGTCTGGTCTTGAACTTCTGACCTTAATCGATCCTCCGTCTTGGTCTCCCCAAGTGCTGGGATTACAGGTGGGAGGCACCACGCTCAGCTGAGACTGTGTTTAAATGGAAATCATCCCATTTCTTTAAAGTGTTTGAAATATATAATCCCAGAATGAGTGTCTAGATTTTCTTATTCCCAACTATGTTATTTATACCTCATTTTTAATGTAGTCTGTGTAACTTGGGGCTAGTACTAGGCTAGCTGTGGGCCACCATATTGATTTCTAAGGATTAAAAGATAATTAATATCTGACACCTGTCAAAAATGAAAGGGATCCCAAACCTCTATTCCAATAGGGCAGAGATAAGGACAGATGGTGTAGGATGGGGTAAGAGGACATGGCAGAGATCCCACAATTAGAGAGGTTTCTGAAACCATTTCCCACATATCACTTGCCTGGTCTCTACAGTGAGGAAGGTTCTCTGGGAAGATAAGTAGAAGGAGATTCTGGGAAGTGAGACTGTTTTTTTTTTTCTTCATCTGCTCCAATTACAGAGTTTATGTATTAAATCTTTATCAGTAGATTTTTAAGGGGAGTTTGAAACTGTTCTGGGTTTGGATCACTTTGTATCTCCATAGGACCTTTGGAGGAGACAATCCTTCCCTGACATGAACCCATGTGCCCCACTGCACATGTGCCCACCAGGACACACTGCCATGCACCTGCTACATCTCTCTTTGCCACCCGGCAGCAGCAACACCAGAAATTACAGTTATGCAGTACTTCATGTGTGTGTCAGAAAAGCTCTAAGATGAAAAACTGTCAGACTTGATAAGGGTCCCTGAGAAGCTGACTGCTGCATCAGGGAAGTTCGGCATTTGACAAAGCCAACCTAGAAATTCAATTGAGTAATTTACAGCTGTACTTGTAATTACTTTTTACTGGCAGCTTTCTTCAAAGCTCATGTGCTCTGTGAAGCAGGTGTTGAGTTTATCCAGTTTACTGACATATCTGCAGAATTCAGTATAGAGCAGAACATAAGACAGTTGTTAATGTTTGCTTTGATTTGTCCCATCATAGCGTCTAGCACTGCTGCTCAGTAACTGAAGGATGAATTATTATTCTTTGGTCTGAGATATTCTTGATTAGCATTAACGTTAGAGGTTTCAGTTCCATTTTTATTGTATTTCCAATCCTATTTTTATTACATTTTTACTCACCTAAATAATATTCTTCATGCCAACTATGGGCTTGGCCCATGGAAGTAATTTATGGAATGGGTGAATGAATAAATGATCTTGGGAGGATTAGTTGGTAATCAATGGGCAACAATAATCCGGGAGCCTGAGACTGAACGAGGAACAAGGAGACAGGCAGGACCCTCTACTCAGCCCCCACTGATGGAGTCAGAGCAGGGACAAGAGGGCACCTCCTTCGGCAAGATGGTGGAGTCAGAGCAGCAGTGGCCAGTTTGTGCTGGAGAGCTCCCACCTCACACACTGGGGTTCCCATGCATTCGCCCTTTTTAGATAGGAATATTTCAAGATAGAGAAAGAACTAAATGCTTTTCAATTTTGTAATTAAAATATTAAATAAGGCACAACAGCATAATGGATAAGAGGGGGGTTCTGGAGCAGACTAGATTCTGGGTAGGCAGACTGTGTGACCCTGGGCAAGTTATTGACACTACCTTGGTCTGCTCATCTGCTAAGTGGGGATGAAGATAGTAACGCTGCCTGTCTACTTCACACGGCTGTGATGGGAATGGGATGAAGCAATCCTCCTTTGTGCTTATAACAGTGCATGGCATAGAGTAAACGCCATATAAATCTGTTATGTAAAAACAAATTGGGGGAAGAAAGATAAGAATCTTACCATGTTTATTAACCTCCAAGGTCACCTATTCTGCTGCAGACATTTTATATTTTATGTTCTATACCTGAGATTTAGGGAAGTCTGTTATTGATTTAAACCTTGCCTCTGGTGTAGAATTAAGCATCTCCTGCCCAGGGGGACATCTGGAATGCAGGGCACAGTTGGTTGCTCTTTGATGACTCATTTTCATTCTGCTTCTAAAATCTGGGGGAGTATCCATTATAGCTTAGCAAAAAGTCTGTTCTCTAATCAGTGGCCCCAGCCCTGACTTTGCCTCAGGAGCTGGAGGGAAGAAGTGGTTTTCAAACAATGTAATTGCCATCTAAAGACACACATGGCTCAGTTTGTCTGGTTCATGAGCTAGATGACTTCACCTAGCCCTGGGAGGGAACTGATAGCTCCACGGATGACTTTCTGTGAGTAGAACCACCATGCGAGCATCCGATTCTGAATTTAACCAGGCAACACTCTGCTTGCTGATGCATCCAAAGAGGATAAAGCCATTGCTCCTTCTGTTATGACAACGTGCCTTGTGAACTTTGTTTTTTTCTTATAAAGCAAGTATCTTACCAAGGAGGAGCTCAGAGGGAATTAAAACAAGAGGAAATGAGTAGAAACAAAATGATGGGGAGTCTGAGGACAAAGGACTCTATAGACCTGATGGTGGGACGGTTAAAAGGCAGGGTTGGAGGTGGGTGGGGCGTGGGCAGGAAAACGTCAGCATTTCCACTTGGCTCAGTTGCCTCTCTTGATAAACTACTTTGATGCTAACACTCCACGTGTGTAAGAGATAAGCACCCCATGCTCAGACATGGCAGTTCACTTCAATGTGCTCCCCCAGGAGATTGATTCTGAGAAACATTTGTTTGAAGATGGAGCTTCTGTACCTGCCTATAGATATGCAGAAATATGCAGAAAGACTCTCTAAAAGAGATTGTGGAGAATCAGCCAAGGTCTTGCAGCTGGGAGTGAAGAAACCTGTTTTCGAGCATTGGGTTCTATTCTCTGTCTTCCTCCTTCATTAACATTATAATTATAATCTCTAGTTTGGGCTAGCAAGGACAGACAGCCAGTCCCCCTTATGTTTTTACTCTAAACAAAATCAATTGTATATGTTTTCCTCAGCCTTCACATTGGTTTGCAATCTTAAATGGTAGCTTCCTAATGTTACTTCACTTCTTTGTATACGTGTTAAATTCTTACTGAATGTTTGAAAGTATATAAGATAATCAGTAAAGTTTAGCCCGGCCGCCGACCAGAGCGAGTCTCAGCGTCCCTCCAAATCAATCATCCCGTCTGCAGTTTCTTCTCCCTGCGTCTCCGATCAGAGGGCTCCAAAGAACACTTTCACACGTGTCTGGCAAGATCTGGCAATGTTTGGTGTAGCCTTCCTGTTCTGACGTTGCAGGCTGTGGGCTTGGCTGCATTCTTTGAGGAGATTCAAAGAGCAATTTATAATGAAAACTCTTTATTTCTAAATTTGAGCGCAGTCTGTCCAGTTGGAATAACGTCACCACTTGGTTCTAAATTCCTTCCCTTCATCCTCTTAATGCCCATCTGGACGACCTCTTCTTTGAGGACCGCAACCCAGACCCTTGTGCATGCGGATCTCACAGGGGACTCAGGCAGGGCACCTGTCTACAGTTATAGACACCCCCAAGAAGGCAGGAAGTTCACCTCCCAAGTGAGCTCTGCTTTGACGTGAGCTCAGCCCTCCCTTTCCCACACTCCCAACCGGTGGGGGTGGTGGGGCCTGTCAGCTCAGACCTGCGTGAGTCAGTGAACTTCCCAGTGACAAGCTTTACTCATGATTCCAAGGAGACAAGTAATCGAGAGGTGCAGGCTGAGCAGGGACCTGAGCAGGATCATCCACACAGGTGTCCAGGACCTTTCCAAAGCCCCCGGGGAACATGTGAGGTGTCAAAGCAATGCAGGCAGGTCAAACAACTCTTACAGAAGAGAGTATTTTTAGTCTTGAAATCTGTCCATTTTGTGCTGGGCTGGTTATAACTTCTGTGACTGTGACAGGGAGTGTACCCTGGAAAGTCACAGATTTCAGGTTTGTTTACCAGAAGCAATCCCAGACAGTCTAGAACACAGACTAAGCCTTTCCTTACAGAAGGCTCTCCCACTAGCAATGTCATTACCTGACTTGGCAGGGGACCCATCGTTAGCATCTTTACAAGGAGATTAGAGCAGGCCGTGGCCTTCTTTATGTCTTAGGGCACATCCTGCCCCCTGAATGAGGCGGACAGATTGTACACCTGCTGCTCCATCTCCCCTTCTTACAGAGTGAGCAGCTGCCCACATGCTGCCCCGGTGAGTCCTGCTCCAGGGCGTCCACATGTAAAGCAAGCATCTTTACAGAGTCCACTCCTCTCAGTAAAGGGAAGATGATTGGCATGATAAGGTCTCCCCAAATAGCAGACAGCGAACCTCCTCTTTTCTATTTCAGCTGACTGCTTCTGCTTGGAGATTTGTTTTCCTCATATGTTTTGCCTGGCTTTCTTTTTTAAAAAAAGCATTGAGGCTCGGTGCCTGTGGCTCAATCGGCTAAGGCACCAGCCACGTACACCTAAGGTGACGGGTTAAAATCCCCAGCCCGGGCCCACCAAACAACAATGATGGCTGCAACCAAAAAATGGCCGGGCGTTGTGGCAGGCACCTGTGGTCTCAGCTATTTGGGAGGCGGAGGCAGGAAACTCGCTTGAGCCCAGGAGTTGGAGGTTGCTATGAGCTGTGATGCCATGGCACTCTACCTAGGGGATAGATAGCTTGAGGCTCCGTCTCAAAAAAAAAAAAAAAAAAAAAAAGCATTGAGCCACCATTTCTAGAGAGGAAAAGGCTTTAGAAGATGCTGTCAGGGACACAGAGAAAAACCGACCTGACAAAACACAAGCCACGGAGAATAGGTGCAATGTGTCCTGAGGGAGGAGGCCCTTGTTTCTTAGAAAACCTATTTAGGCAAAACTTGTTCAAATCCTGAAGTGATACTCACTGGAGGGGCCATCCTTAGTACCACTTTTTATGTGACTCTGGAATTGAAGCCAAATGCATTGTGAGGATTGGATGACTGAAGCTTTTTGTCCCCAAAATAGCATAAAAAGATTCACACCTCTCCTGGTGTACACCTGCTGCTACCCACAGCAGGCTCCTGCTTGCAAAGGTGGACACTGGAGGGCTCACCTGTGGGTAGACATCTGAGAAACGTCTGGGAATGTTAAATGAATATTAAGGTACAGAAAGAATCACTGTATTTTATTGTATCTGCCATTGTGTAAGATAAATCTAAGTATCATTGCAGCAGCACTTAAAGTAGCAAAAAATCTAGAGCCTAACTAAATGTTCATAAATAAGGATATAGTTAAATAAATTGTGATATTTACTCAATGAAATATTACACCCAGTAACAGTTGGTACCAGGAGCCAGGCAGAGTGGCCTGTACCTCTGGTCCCTGCTATTTTGGAGACAGGGGTGGGAGGGTCACCTGAGCCCTGAGTCCAGCCTGGACAACACAGTGGGACATATTGGAAAAAAAAATTTGACACTCGTAAGATTATGTAATAAAATAGAAAATTGGCACTCGTAAGATTATGTAATAAAATAGGAAATGCCCCATGTAGTGTAATCATGTGAAAAAAGTATACAAATTTATAGGTACTATATGATCACCATGTAGTCAGCCATGTCTTACAGTAGTCCAAAAATAAATGCAATGTTAAGTGAAATTACCAGACCCAGAAAGGCAAATATTGCGTATTCTCACTTATGTGTAAAAGAAACCAAGCTCATGGAGACAGAGTAGAATGATTCTACTGAGGCTGTGAGGGGTCGTGGGGCGGGGGATAAAGAGGTGCCGTGAGGCCGAGTGCTGACAGCACAACAGGCAACTCCAGCATCATCCAGTGTGTATTTCAAAATAACTGACAGAGTGGACCTGGTGGCTCCCAGGTGGTGACCGGCTCCCACGGAACCCTGGCAGGTGGCATTTTGGGGGTTGCTGCTGGGTCAGTTTGCGTTTATGGTGGCAGAGCTGCATGGCATGGTCACAAGCTGAAACCAGGGGACCAAGACCTGCCTGAGAAGATGGAGAACACAGAGGTCCCTTGAGGAAAAGGCACAGGATGGGAAAGGTGGCCACCGTGAGCAGGTGATGCCACCTCAGGCTGCAAGGCCTCGTCCTCCCCTCTGCTGGGGTTGCCAGGCTAGCGTGCAGGTGTGTGGGAAAGGGGCATGGATACTGTGGGCACCACCCACACAGCTGTCGCTGCCAATGTCTGGACGCAGCAGCTTTCTCCATTTTGGAGTAATTCCCTCATGCCCTGTATTGGCTGTGATTCCATTTAAGGAATAGCAAGAAGCAAGGAGCTGGGGTGTGCTGGTCTCTCCTCTCCCACTGCTGTCGGGAGCTGCTGAGCTCAGAGTTCACAAGCTGTGGCTTCCTCGCAGTGTGCAGCAGCAAACAGGCTGCCAGTGTCACTCCAAATGGCACCGATTCGGTTCTGCGAGAAGCAGCGTGGGAGTGTGCGCCCAGGGCTATCCGTAGTCACAGGGGGCTGCAGCTTCTCCTGGTGCCTCCCTCTCTCCCTGGCAGCATAAAATGAGCTCTAGCTGGTGCTTCCCAGTGCCTCAAGCTCCATCTTCCTGACTGAATGCTGAACATGAGCTAAAGCGTGTTAGATGTTTTGTCTGCCCATGCCATGCTCTGTGTGTGTGTGGTGGGCGGGGGAGGCTGTGTAGTTCTGGAGGACTAATACGACCCACAGGGAGAGGGGAGCTCTGTGACTGGCAGTGGGGAGGAGGGCGGGATGGGCGTTACAAGAGGAGCCTTGTCCATGTGGTACCCTGGTGTGGGTGCTCCCCAGGGGCTGCTCCTGGTGTGGGTGCTCCATGGGAGCTTCTGGGCCCAGTGTGTGTTTCTCAGAAGAAAAAGGAAGGTCTGGCGGGAAAGCAGTGTGCATACATGCTGGAATATCTGTGCTAATTGAAAAGAGCAAAAGTATAAAACCAAGAGAGAGCAAATGAATCCAATTTATGCCAAAGAGTGAGAAAAAAGATTATAGCAAGTGACAACCCTCAAATCATGTCAGAATGAGGGAAATACTTTCATTAGTGAGCAGGGAGAGGGTCTGGTTAGAACAGGACCAGCCCCTCATGTCTTAGCAGCCTCGGAATTTCCCCTCCCCACCCTGCCTCCTGTTTATTTTCTGAAACTTAGCTGAGCACAAGCAGGAAGCTGTTTTCTTGAAGCGCATTGGCTTGCTGCTCCCTTGGATGGCTGCGGCTGGTAGAATATTGGGGTTGCTTGTGTGTGTGTACAAGACAGAGAGAGATTGCTTCTGCTGTTGATTTGGCAACATGGTAGATTACCCTGGTCTCTAAAGCAAATAATCAAGTTAAAGAGGCAACTGTGCCATGTATTTTAGCATCTGGAAGCAATGCCAATTTTTCTTTCTCATCATTTTCTTTAGTTGTTTCTGGCCTGGTTGGGCTCATTAAAAAGCAGCCAGGTTTTCCACACCTAGACTCATCAGCTCTCAGGGACGCCTCCTCTGCTTCCTGCTGGGCTGCTGGCACACCCCTCATCAACTGGAAAATAAACAGAGCTGAGCCCCGGTCCTCTGGATCCTGAGAGCTGCCCACTGGCCCACTGCCAGGAGGCCGAGTGAGAGCTATTCCCCACCATGCCCTGCCCCTGTCAGCCAAGTGAGAGCCATATCCTACCATCCTGCCCTGCCCCTGTCCCCAGGAGGCCAAGTGAGAGCCATATCCTGCCACCCTGCCATGCCCTGCCCCTGTCCCCAGGAGGCCGAGTGGGAGCCGTGTCCGCCGTGCCCATCTCCTCTCCTCCTCCGCAGTGAGGCCTCTGTGTGTTCTCTCTGCTCATTGATTTCAAATTGTTCTTACTTAGACACTTGGGAACATTCTTGCTGTGTTTCATTGCTGTGTATATTTTTTTTCTATAAAAGACTTCTCAGCTAGATGGTGTCATCTTGAAGAAATGGAGGAAACTATATCTTGTGATTTCTTCTGTGTTCATTTGCTCCCCCCCAGGAAGGTCCCCATCCCTGGAAGGGCCCAGAGCAATGCAAAATAGCACTGAAGGGTTCAGTGATTAAATTTTCAAAATTTTTCAGACTTTTGTCCTCCAGAAGTTCTCTTGATTTATTTCTTACGCTTTCCCCCCTAGTATCTTATTTCATCAGTTATTTCCTCTCTCAACTGTCTGCAATTTCTCTCTTTCCTTTGGTTCCTGTTCTCAATCTGTAAGCATGTTTAAGTCTCTCATCTGAAACAAAGGAAAACAAAGCAAAAAACAAAACAAAACAACAAAAACAACAAAAACCACATGGCTTTTCCCTGACTCTGTATCTCTATGCTTTGTCCAGCATGTTTACTCTGCCTACTACGTGCCGGCTGCTGTTCCTGGTGGCCACTCTGAGAAGCTAGTGGGAGGACCCAGGTTGTAACTACACAGGCAGGCCGAGCTCCAGCTGGGAGCCGAGCCTTTTGGTGCCTTTGTTAAGAAGTCTTCCACGGGTCCTCCTAGCAGGCTGCCATAGGGTGTGGGCTGGGTTTCAGGGCCCCTGACCCCTTAACTGCCCTAGGTTTACACAAAGGCAGACCCTAGCTGCCCCTCCCCAGCCTTCTTGGAAGAGTCACCTGCAATTGTGTGACCTACTTCTTCACCAAGCATTTGACACTCCAGCTGAGGCATGTGGGCCTCAGGTGCCCCCCCTAGGCCCCACTTTCCCTGTTCACTTCCTGTTCCCCCAGTTGCTCTTTCTGACATTACCCCTCTTCACGTTCCCAGGGAACAGTTTCTAGGTTCCCCCAGCTTCAACCACACCTCTGCGCCTATGAGCCCTGGGCATCCTCACACCTCCATGTTCAAATTTCTGAGGACAGCTTCACTGGCACGTGACCAGGGCAGTGGCACAACAGTCCCCAGAGCCTCGCCCACCTCTTGGGATTTGATGGTCTGCATTTACCTTCTTGAATTATTATTATTTTTTTAATTTACAGAGGTAAACTTTCTTTCCAATGAAAAAGCACATGGCAATTCATTTGAACACGTTGTATAAGACACAGAAGCCCCCACCTTATTTGGCACAGATACACTCAACATGCTACATTAAGTATAATTTCCATTTTATTTTTTCCCAAAGGATATTCTTCAGTCCTCAGGAACTCAGCTCCTTACGTGAACTTTGGTGGAGGTCATGGGGCAGCACCCGCAGGTCTAAATCTGGGTGGAGGTGTTCGGTCCTTGCAGGCTTCCCGAGACGGTCCTGACTACCTCACCGTGAAGAGCACAACTCACACAGTAATGTAGCTTCACGTAGAGCTGGGGAGGCACACAGGCATCGAAGACACTCACTTCAGAACTGTCCCTCACAGCTGCGGCCTCCACTGTGTTCCCAATGACGACCTTCTCTGTAGCTTTGTAGGGCCCAGTTCATGCTGCAAATAGATTGTCCACGGCCACGGCCCTTTTTGGCATGACCTTTGTTCCTTCCTTTCTTTATCATCTTCAAAGCAAGGACACAAAAGCACCTTCTTGAATTCTTAAAAACTTTATCTTGGAGTTTGGAATTGGCGCTGTGTGTCTAACTACAGAACATTAGTCTATTCAATCAGCCCATGTGGCTGCCCAGCAAAATACCTCAGACGTCTGGGCTGGTGGGAAGGAAAATGGATTTGGAGTTGAACAGTCCTGGGTTTAAATACTGGCTCTGTCATGACTAGTATTGTGACCTTACAGAAATTATTCTAAAGCCTGGGTTTTCTGATCTCCAGATAGAGCAAATGGAACTTAACCTCAAGGCAGACTGTTGTGAATCTACATTAACAAACAGCTGACGTAGCCACATGTAACTCAGTCCGTGCACTAAACTTCTGTGAGCTCAAAAGCTACTCTGGAATGAAATGGCAAAACAGAGACGAGGAGGCTGTGTCTTTGCAGTTAATTTATTAATAACAACACACTCATTCAGGGTCCAGAAGGGGCGAAACATTATGCGAGGGCATATGACATATAAATTAATTTTTAGCTTATGCAGGATTTAGATAACACAGTGTAAGCTAAACTTTAAAACAGAGTAGAAAATGCTGTGTGCCCTGATTGGGGCATCGGTTTTAGAATGAGCGCTCGCGTGCAGCTGGGGCGGCGAGGAAGGCTTCCCAGAGGCGACATTTGAGACAGACAAGGATGGAAAAGAGGAGATGCTGACGCTGGAGAAAGGAGGAGCGCAGGCCCGGAAGACATGGGCTCGCCACCCTGTTGAGGACGGTGCTTCGGTGCTTCCCTGGACACAGCAATTTCAGATCTGGAAACTAAGGGTTGGTGACCTGTGCCTTCCACAAAGCTCCATGTGCCTGGCTCCGACTTGGACCCCCGACCCAAGGGGGGCGCTGGCACCTCAGGAGAGTGGCCTGTCCGCTGGGTGGCCTGGGGCAGCTGGTCTGGGTCAGGCTCTCACCACACTGACCACACACCCTGCGACGCGGGGACGGGTCACACTCCCACCAGCAGGAAAGTCATCACCGAGGTCCCAAGGATGTTACTTGGAATTAAACTGCCATGGGCGAGGCAGAGGCACCCACACACAGGCTGTAAAGACTTTTCAGAACAATGTCACTTTGCGTGTATAGTGAGGCTTCGCTCATGGAAACAAAACCAGCGACTCAGATGTCACTACCAGGACCCCTTAGCTACAGCTGCGCCCGCTGCAGAGCGGTCTCCTCCAGCTGTGGCCTGGCCGGACACCAGGCTTCCCGCCTCGGTTAGCTAATGCGTGACCTTGGCAGTTCATTTGACCTTCCTAAACCTGCGTCTCACCTGTGGGACGGAGATGTTTGGTCACTCCGCCCTGATGCAGGATCTGGAGTAGTAAGGCGCCGAGCACCTGCCGGGGAGAGCGTCGAGGCGCCCTGTCCGGATACCACGTGGGTGACGTGCTCTGGGCCCCTAGGGTCCTTGTTCCAGCGGGAGGCCACCTCTGCCTCCGGTTAGAAGTTACACCCCCAAATTACCTCACGGCACTCTCACACATCTGGTCTTTTTCTTGTTTGTTATGTACATTGTCTTTTTGCTAAAGTGCAAGCTCCAGAAGCAACATCCGTGCGGAATCAGAGGGGAAGCCAGGCCCGCTGACCCGAAATTACCGCCGGCCCCGTCCCACCCCAGGGTCCTGCCTGGGAACACGGGACCGCCCTAGGCACCTGCACCCCCATAAGCAGGGGGAGAAACTAAAATGAAGCGGTAAGCAAGCTGCGCGCCGCGAGGCCCGGGCCTTCCTGAACTTGAACCCAAGGCTGAGCATTTTCGGTAAACCCTCGATGGCCCTGCTCGCTGGCAGAAGCCCACGCGCTCCTGTTACCCAGAGTTGTCCTGAGGGACCCGCCGCGGAGCCGGGAGGGCAGAGGACTCAGCTGGTTTCCCCTTCCCCGCGGCAACCCCATCGCTGTCTGTGCTGGGGAGAGACCGCCAGGCCCCCGCCCGACCCCGCCCGGCCCCCGCCTCGTTCCCGCCGCCGCCGCAGGTCGGGAGCGCGCGTCCCGCGTCGCCGCAGGTCGGGAGCGGCTCCCACCCGCCGGGCAGGCGCGGCGCTCACGCACTCGGAGGAGCCGGGACCCGCCGAGCCCGCGGGCCCGGGCGCGCCAGCCGGTAACCGGGCGGGACCGGGCCCAGGGGGCGGGGGCGGCTCGCTTGGGGTCGGGGTGGGTTTTAGTTTGGGGTTTGGGGTGGGAGAGGAGCTGCGGTTTGAGGGTGCCCAGGGGAAGAGCGTGGACCCCGCGCAGAAAAGCCGCGTTTACCGCCTCCCCGCGGCCCGCCGACGCGCACCTGCCCCGCCCGAGGGCGTCGGACCAGCCTGGGAGCCCCCGCCCCGGCCGGGTGGGCCGCCTTCCTCCGCGGGTCCCGGACGCCCAGACGCACCCTCGACCCCGGAGAGAAAACTTTCCTCTCCTGCCCGTGGCCACTGCGGCGTCCTGGACCAGGTCCTGCACCTCCAGGCGAAACGCGCGGACCCCCCCGCTGGCGCCGGCAGTGGGCAGGGTCTCGGGGTGAGCGGGGCTGACGGTCAATTCATTGTTTGGATGAGCAGCCGGCCTACAGGTTATTTTACTGATTAGAAGGAAATTGCCGTTTCGCCATCCCTGCTCAGGTCAGAGAGTCTCTTTAGAAACCGGTCTGGAGGCTTGTAGTTTCCTACAGCGTTTTCCATGACATAACTCCCAGATGTTACTCTGCATTTAATCTGACGACAGTGAAACAATGGTGTTGCTTTTCTTTGATTTTGAGATAGAATCTCCCTCTGTCACCCGGGCTGCAGTGCCATGGCCTTAGCCCAGCTCACAGCAACCTCAAATTCCTAGGCTGAAGCAATCCTCCTGCCTCAGCCTCCCCAGCCACCATGCCTGGCTAGTTTTTCCTTCTATTTTTAGTAGAGATGGTGGGGTCTTTCTCTCTTGCTTAGGCTGGTCTGGAACTCCTGGTGCTGGGATTATAGGCCTGAACCACTGCGTGAAACACTGGTGTTTTGAAAGTAAAAGAACCCCAGGGGAAGTGTCTGTGCTACTCCAGGGAAGAGAAGGAAGTACTGACATATAAATTAACTCTGACGGGAGCCCAAAAGTGAGCAGTAGTATTTCCGGTTTATGGGTGAAGAAAATTAGGTTGCAATATTAAACTTTCCTGAGTATCCTCAGGGCTAATAGTGGGGTCTGGGGTGCAGGTCTGGATGCTAGGATGATGAGTTTGGTGTCCTTCAGGTGTGTCACCCCGGACATGTCACCGAGAGCAGGTGCAAGACCACTACCTGGCCTGCAGGGTCAGGTGGGGAGAGCGAGTGGTTCCTAGGAGTTTTTCTGTGAGAAGGGCCGGGGCAGTGTGTGTGGAAGCTGAGGTGATGCAGATGCCTGGTGGGCAGAGCTGCTCCCTCCCTCTCTCTCTTCAAAGCAGGAAAGCCAGTCCCTTTAAGAGGCCTGTAAAGCTGAACTGCCCTGGGCTCAAAGCCTACCTGGCGGGCATCCTAAAACAGTGAAGGGGGCTACAGACACCTTTGCACAGATAGGATAGATGAGGGCAGAGCCAGGAGACTTTTCAAAAGACAGAAACACTGAATCCTGGCAACATTCCAGAACAAATTTTTTAGAAAGGTATCTCAAGACCACCTAGGGCAGAAGACAGCTTGTGCTAAACTGACCTGTTTCTCTTTTCCAGCGATTTCCTGGGCTAGACTGGGGTGTTTCCTATCCAGTGTCTTTCACATATGGGCTGTAACTCATGGGACTAACGGGCAGGTTATCTAGTTGCAACCAGTGGTTTTCAAAACATGAAAGAGAAAGTAAGAGAAAACACAGTGTTCTGATTGCAGAAGTGAGGGTATTGTTTTCAAAAGCAATGTATGTGTGCACATGTGTGTGCATATGTGTGTGCACATACACGTGTGTGTTCATGTGTGCACATGTGTGTCTGTGTGTGCATGTATGTGTGCACACATGTTCATGTGTGCATGAATGTGTGTACATGTGTGTTTGTGTGTGCATGTATGTGTGCACACGTGTTTGTGTGTGCATGAATGTGTGCACGTGTGTGCGCACATGTGTGTTTGTGTGTGCATGTATGTGTGCACACATGTTTGTGTGTGCATGAATGTGTGCACATGTGTGTTTGTACATGTATATGTGCACATGTGTGTCTGTATGTGTGTACACATGTTTGTGTGTGCGTGTGTGTGCACATGTGTATGTGTGCACATGTGTGTCTGTATGTGTGCACACGTGTTTGTGTGTGCATGAATGTGTGCACATGTGTGTTTGTGTGTGCATATGTGTGTTTGTGCATGTATGTGTGTACACGTGTTCGTGTATGTATGTGTGCGTGTATGTGTGCACA
>CAUYQV010190005.1:0-12444 GCA_963574575.1 Galagoides demidoff
TGTCTACCCCATCCTTCTTTGGGGGAGTTAATCTACTCTGGTTATTCTGGTCGCCAGAGTTTTTCTGCTGATTCCTTCCCATGCTGAATTTGCACCTTTCGGAAACCATCCCTATAACTATTCTGCCAGTGGCTGCTTCTAGTTTTCTCCTGGGCACAACTCGGCAAGACCCCGGGAGGCGGAGCCAGCAGGCGCGGTGATGCAGCCCACCCCTACAGGAGTCAGTGTCGCCATCAAGGCCCTGGGAGGCAGGCGCAACCTGTCCCTGCGGAGGACAGTTGTCCTTACTTGCAACCAAAGCCCCGGAAGCAGATGAGTGTCTGGCGGAATGGTGCGACCCTCCCAGGCAGAAGCTGCTGGCAACCGCAAGCAGGCAAGTCCCTGGGAGGTGGCCGTGGGTCTGTGTGACCTGCCCCAGGAGAAGTCAGTTGTCCTTGCAAACCACCAAAGCCCCAAATGCGGGAAGGCGCAACCCTCTCCGGCAGGAGTTGGTGGTGATCGCATGCTGGGAGGTCCCAGGAGGCAGGCGCACGTCTGCGTGACCTGCCCCTGCAGAAGTCAGCTGCCCTCACAGTCTGCCAAGCCCCAGAGCAGAGCGAGCCACTGGCGGGATGGTGCAACCCTCCCCCGCAGGAGCTGCTGGCGACTGTCAGCCGACAAGACCCCGGAGGCGGGAGTGAGACTGTGTGATCCCGCCCAGCAGAAGTCAGTTCCCCTCACTGGCCACCAAGGCCCTGGAAGCTGTCGCGCAACTGGCAGGACGGCGCGACCCTCTCAGGCAGGAGCTGGTGGTGATCCAGGGCCAGGGGGCCTCAGGAGGCAGACAAGCAGCTGGTGGGAGTGACCCTCCCTGGCAGGAGTCAATGGCAGCTGCGGGCCAGCAGGGCTCTGGGAGGTAGGCACAGCTCAGTGACCCCACCCAGCAGAAGTCAATCACTGTCAAGGGCCCACCAAAGACCCAGAGGTGGATGCCTGGCAGGGTGTATAGCCCTCCCTGTTGGGCGTTAATCCCAGTCATGGGCACCTCATCCTGGGAAGTGCAGATAGTAGCGGGAGAGACAGCTGAGCGCCGAATGCACTGACTGAGGGTGATCCATCTGCACACAGAAAGCGTGGATCAAGCAGTTCTCCTGGTGAAGGACTGGGACAGGGGCTTGGTCTTGAAAGGGTGGGTGGATGCTGTTCTTGGGGCTCCTCTCCCTATCTCAGCCAACAAGGGGAGGGAGAGTGGACTGGAAACTCAAAATGGCAGTGCGAACGCCAGTTCCACTTTTCTGCCTGGGGGAGGGTGTTCCGAGTCTCAACCGGGTTCCTCCAGGGTAGCAAACTTCCCTGTTGGCAGCTCTCACTCACGGAGTGAGAGAATAGGTCCTCAGTTTATTGGTGGCCTGTAGGAGACTCGGAGGAGCAGTTGAAGAGGAAACAAAGGAAAAGCACACCTTTCCTGGGGGAGGGGATGGGCACTATTCCTTTGCGGTGGTTTATGTACCTGTGGAGCATCCTCTAGGAGTCTCCGCCTGTCTCAGAAGAGGTGTCCCGCTGGTATCACTCTTCTCTCTCAGCTGGGCTCCCAATTTTTGACCTTGTTGGAGGTTTCTCTGGACTTTATCCTTTCCTCTGAACAGGAGCCTCTGTCGGAGACTAGTGCCTGTCGGCCATCTTGGGAGCGAGACTATTTGTTTTTACATTTGGTGGTAGCTTAGTGTATGTTCAATTTTTGTGAGTATCTCTGTCTTATGGACTAAATTTTATGTCCTTCCCCCCAACAAATTCATATACTGAAGCCCCAATTCCCAATATGACTGTATTTGGAGACGTAGCCTTTAAGAAGTTATTTAAGGGTGAAGAAAATGGAGCTTTAATTCGACAGAACTGATGTCCTAATAAGAAAAGAGACACCTACTCTCCAGTACAGCCTACCCTGTACAGATAGCAAGGAGGACACAGCTATGGACCAGGAAGAGAAGCCTCATCAGCAATCAACCCTGACAGCACCTTGATCTTGGACTTCCAGCCTCTGTAGTTGTGAGAAAATAAATTTTTGTTGTTTAACCCACCCAGTCTTTGGTAGTTTGTGTAGCAACCCTTATAAACTAATGTAACACCCTTTCTCTCTCTCTCACACACAGTGTCCATAAAGTTAGTGTGCAAAAATTGCACATAAAGTTTACATATGCATATTTGGGACAGGGTCTTACTCTTGTCACCCGTCCAGAGTTCTATGCCATAATCTAGCTCACTGCAGCCTCAAACTCCTGGGTTCAAGTAATCTTCCTGCCTCAGCCACCTGAGTAGCTGGGACTATAGGCACCTACCTTCATGCCTGGCTGATTTGCCTACTAGGTGTAGAGATGGGGTTTCTCTTTTATATATTATTACACTTTTAACATTTCACAGACTAAAAAAATTTTTTATGGAGAATGTTCTTGTTTTGCTCACATAAAAAAATGGAAGGTGTGTGTTTTAGGGAAATACAAAGGAATAAATTGTAATATTCTTACCCTTAAATATTCACTGATTCTTCACTATCAGTAGTGATTAAATTAGCATATTCTTATTACTGTTCCAATCTCATCATCCAATTATAAAAGTATATTTTACTATATCAGTTTCAAGAACTTCAAATGACATTGTCTAATCCTTAGCATAATAAATCAATACTGTGTATACTGCAACTACTTCTCCAATTCCCACTCTCTTCTCCAATTGTAGCTAATTTATAAAACCAATGGCTATCTCGTTGTTAGATCGTCCATTCTTTGCTTGGCTGGGTAACAAAGACTGAAGGTTTTCTTCTTAAGTTTCTTAAAGAAATGAGAAAAATAATTCTGACCAAAAAATCTGTCAACATCCTTTTGGCACAGAATGAATGTCTAACTTGATGACATTACAGATACTGCTCCATTGTTACTTGATTCTTTTTTTGGACACAGTCTCACTCTGTCACCCAGGGAGAGTGCCAAGGCCTCAGTCTATCTCACAGCAACCTCAAATTTCCAGGCTCAAGTGATCCCCCCACTTCAGCCTTCCAAGTAGCTGGGAACACAGGTGTGAGCCACCATGCCTAGCTAATTTTTCTATTTTCAGTAGAACTGGGATCTCACTCTTGCTCAGGTTGGGCTTGAAGTCCTGAGCTCAATGTGCCAGCCTCCCAGAGTGCTAGGTTTACGGGCATGAGCCACTAAGCCCAGCCCCAAAGAAATTCTAAGCTTTACTGTTTTAGTCTAATAAAGCAATTATTGTTTCTATGACAAATATCCTCTTTCAATTTTATAGGAGACCTGATATGGCTTTTCAATCTATGTATTGAAATTTCCTGAAATTTCAGTGGCTCACATCTATAATCCTAGCACTTGGGGAGGCTGAGGTAGGAAGATGGCTTGAGGCCAGGAATTCAAGACCAATTGGGCCAAAGAGCAAGATCCTATCTATATAAAATTAAAAAAAAAAATTAGCTTGGCATGATGGAATGCCCAGCACTTAGGAAGGTGAGGTGGGAGTATTGCTTGTGCCCAGGTGTTCCAGTGAACTATAACTATACCACTGCACTCCAGCCTGGGTGAAAGAGTATGACCCGCCTCTAAAAAATTTATTCCCTACTATTTCTGAAAATGTCCTTAAATTAAGTCTTTTAAAGTTGATCTAAGACAAAATTTCAACATTTCTCTTCAAAGATATCATGTTGTACTCCTTCCCCCTTTTCCATGCATATCATGCCTACCCCCCTACCTTTTAAGTGGGTTTGTTAGAAAGAACAAGACTGCCCTTTTGTTCCTTCCCCTAGCACCGTGTTTTCATACATGCTGCCTCTAATTTCACATTTATCTATTTTCTTCCACTATATACTAGGATGTTCCTTTTTTTTGTTTCATTGCCTTTAATATCTCGTTATTTATTTCCCATACTCTTCTATTGTTGCTTCATCTTTTGTTTGACCGAGGTAATTGCTGTAAGACTTCATAATTGCTTATAAAATATGTGGAAACAATATCCATGCTACATCTGCAATCCCTTCTGCCAAAGCATATCAGTTGGAGAAGCTTTGTTATGAACTAACAGGTATTTTCTCTCAGCACTTTGAAATGTAGTTTTTATTTCCTAACTTTTCTTTGGTTGATGTTGAGAAGCTTAATATGATTAAGTATCATTCCTTTGTCTAATTTTCAAGAGCTGCTTTGAAATTTTGTCTTTAATATTTATAGATTCACTAAGATGTGTTTTAGCGTAGATACAGTTGTATCAATTAAATCTACAAAACCAACCTTTCAAACATTACCTCTCCTAAACTCTCCTTATTTTTTTATTTTAATTTTTTTTGCAGTTTTTGGCCAGGGTCAGGTTTAAACCCACCACCTCTGAGCCACAGATGCTGCCCAACTCTCCTTATTCTTTAGGACTCAAATTAGAATGTACTAGACTATTCTAACTTTTGTCTTCTCTTGTTCTTTCTAACAATATTGAACTCCTCTGGTGAAAGGTATTCAGAGGTGTATCCAGACAGGAAACCAGAGAGTGGAGATGTTCAGGCCAGGCTTAATGAAGGGGACCAGAGACCAAAGATGGCATCTGCACTGAGGGAGGCTTGTTTTTATAGAAGGAGTAGGGAGAGGAAGATTCCATGGCTTGCCAGAAGATTCTGATAGGCTACGATCTTTCCTGCAGAACTTCTGGAACAGACAGAGAAGGCCTTTTGTTCTAGGAGGAAAAGAGGCAAAGGAGGGGGATGAGGAGGAAGGGTTTGTTTGAGGCTACAACTAGGCCCCCAGTCTGGCTCTGCTACATTCTAGGCAATTTTCTCCGCTATTTTACAGTTGAGTATTCAATAGTATTGACTATTATTTATTGAGGTTTTAAATTTCAATGAATGCATTTTTTATAAAGAAAAAGTATTTTTAATTTCTAGAAAATGTATTTCACTGGCTTTCTTTTTTTTTTTTTTTTTTTTGTATCTTTTTCATGAGATAGAGTTTTACTTTGTAACCCAGAAGAAAGCCCAGTGGCCTTATCATAGCTCATGGCAACCTTAAACTCCAGGGCTCAAGTGATCCTCCTGCCTTGGACTCCCAAGTACCTAGAGACTTACAGGTTTTGGCCACCATGCTGGGCTAATTTTTCTGTTTTTTTTATAGAGACGGATGTTACTCTTGCTCACTGGCTTCTTTTGAAAATCTGCCTGGTCATTTTAAAAATAGGCTTATTTTCATCCTCGCTAATATTCATTCCTTCAAGTCTTTAGTATTTCAAATATATTGCCAGTAAAACCACCATAGCTGACGATCTCAAGTTGACCTAATTTTCACATACCAGACATGTACCACGTGTACATATCAGAGTAGGCCTAGTTCCTTATGTTGACCACCTCTATATGTTGATCAGTTTGTCATAGTCCCTTGGATAGTCAACTTACAGAGGTCCTACTATATTTTATATTGATCAAAAAATTATATTATTTGAAGTTCTTACAGCGTTTAAGGCTGATTTCTTCTGCAATTACTGCTCATAATGGATAACTTTCTTGTTTACATTTTTTTTTTTTTTAAATGAGACAGAGTCCCACTATGTTGCCCTGGGTAGAATGCCATGGCATTACAGCTCACAATAATCTCACCTCAAACTCTTGGGTTTAAGAGATTCTCTTGCCTTGGCTCCCCGAGTAGTTGGCACTACAGGCACCCGCCACAATGCCCAGCTATTTTGGGGTTGTAGTTGTCACTGCTGTTTGGCAGACCTAGGCTGGATTTGAACCCGCCATCTCCGGTGTATGTGGCTGGCACCCTAGCCGCTGAGCCTCTTGTTTGCTTTTTAATTTTATGTTCACCTGAAGAATCCTAGTTCAAATTTCCCACCATGAGTAGGCATGAAATACTCTGGGATGGGTTAATTTTTCTGCGATATTTTTATATCTAAAAATATATAAAAAGAAAAGATATGTAGCTTTAAATAACAAGAAAAATACAGTATCTCAACACAAACATGAGCAAGATTTGAACAGATAATTTACATCAGAAATTAAAACAGAAGAACAAGAAAACAATGTTAAACTCACTAGTAGGAAAAGGCAAAAAAAGATATCAGAATTTGTTATTACTATGAATGATTACCGAGAAGCAGAGGAGAAGAAAGACAATGACAAATGAGATCTCTACAAATATCTTCAGAGAATCTAACAAAATTAGAAACAGGGAGACATAAAAAATACAAGTTGCAAAAGTATTTTTTACATGTGAATTCACACTTCCAAAGTATATATTTATTAACAAGATTTGGCTTCCATCTCAGGAAAGCCAAAAAACAAAATGCTTACTTTCATGTCATTTCTGGTATCATAAAATTTGTGAGTAGTCAACTTTATAGAACAGACTACTGCCCATTATCATTTAGCACTGTTAGAAATGTTAAAAAGCCACATCATTCCAATTTGTGGTAATTATTTCAATATTCACCTTCACATAAAGGTAAGCTTTCTGTTTGAAACATGGAGCAGTCTTTCCTCATAAGCATCACATTGAGAGAGCACGTGGTGAATATAAAATGGTGAAAGTTAGGCTAAGGCCAACATGACTCAAGTGATCTGGTCCATTTAGGTCCTAAGTGACCCTTACCTGCTGTTTCACATTCTAACTGTTTTGTAAATTTAGTTCCCAATTCTGAAGATGCCTAGCTTGAGTAATTTAGGTGGACTGATTTAGGAGATTAACTTTAGAATTGGAAATGTTGTAACAGGGTTATGGTGGTTATTATTTAAAATGAGGGTTAATGTGGTCTTTGTTTTGAACTTTTATGTTAAAAAGGTGATTTTGGAAATGGAGAATAGTACAGTCTTGGGAGAGGCAACTCTCATTGTTCTCCAGAATGACTGGCCTTCTGACAAAGTTTGGCGGACCTACTCCCAAGTCTGCATATTGGCTGACAGTGAGAGGCAGCTGGACCCTCTTTGTCCTTTAATGTCCTGTCCTAAAATAATGACTATCAAATAAATAAGGAAATGGTGTGACAATATATAAAGAGTACATTAGTGGGTGGCGCCTGTGGCTCAAGGGAGTAGAATGCCAGCCCCATATGCCGGAGGCGACGGGTTCAAACCCAGCCCTGACCAAAAAAAACTGCAAAAAAAAAAAAAAAGAAAAGAAAAGAAAAAGAGAGTACATCAGTTAGATCAGTGTGAACACTATGTTTAAGCATGTAAATGCTGATAGATTTAAATAATAAAACAGAACAATAAAAATTGTATTTATATCATTCTAACCCTCACAGAATTTTAGTGTTTTGGCCTAAATCACATTAAACTAATATTAACCCTTTAAGTCAAATGTGTCATTTTCTTTAATCTTTTAAGTTTTGAAGAAAAATTCCTATTTGGGAATTCATCATATTATTTGAAAATCAATTGAAAGCAAAATGTCTATTTAGCTCTAAATTTCATGAGAGCGCTAAAACAAATAAATTACCTTTGAATTTGGACATAACAAATAATAGTATTTTTAAAAAGAAGAAAATGATAGAGGTAAAAAACAAAGTGCCTTCTCAAGTCCAAATAAAAGCATTAAAATTATGAAAGTATTGTTATGATTCTACAAGGCATAAAGTTGGTTTATTTGGGCGGGGGGGGGGTGTGTGTGCATAAAACTTGAATAAGCTTGCTGAAGTATTTCTATGGACTTGCCAATCATTTTCAGTAATTGATGATACAAGATTTTTGAGAATTATCCAAGCTATGAATATGTAAAATAAAATCTTAAACTCTTCTAATCTATTGAACGGACTCCCTCTTTGCCAAGAGGACTCTAGAGAAACCTTAAAACCTACTTCCCAGGCAAGAAGGAAAGAGAGGTAGGACATACCTTCTCCCTCTAGGACAGTGTTTTTTTGACAGGATCAAACCCTGCCCAAATAGGGTGGACCTATCTAAAAGAACCAACCCCTTCACTTCCGTACGTGATGTCTCACCTAAGAAAGGTGAATGGGTCAACCGGCTACCCTACTGCAGTAGACATTCCACCTAGGAAAGGTAAATGGGCCAATCCCCTTACAACACATGCCAAACCCAGGAAAGGGAATGTCCTGACCCTCACCTTCCTAACCTTTAAAAACCCCGTTCACCATTACCCATGTGTGGATTTCTTCCTGGCCCAGTTGGGGATCTTCCCTACCTGCACCCAGGTAGAATAAAGCCATTTTAATTGCACAAAGGGCCTTCGTTTTCCTTTCATCTTGCACCTTGGAATAATAATCTTTTACCTTTGGCTCCGTAACCTTTCATTTTTCAAACTTTTTTTTATCTCACAGCACCCTTGAACTATGTATAGTTGAACTTCCATAGCACTTTTGTTGATCAAGCAAAAAAAAGAATATACTTACTGTGCTTTGAATGTCTCCTGAAAATAATCTAATCAATGATTTTAAAGAAATTTCCACATCACGCTTAATGTGCTATGTTACAGTGATTAAAAATCTCTGATTTAGTAGGAGTTTAGACACATGAGCATTAATGTTAAAATAAAGATCATAAGAATGACAAAGCAGACTATTTATAGAAATAGGATACTAAATTATAAACAGGACTTAAGGCCATCTAAGGCAAAGGTTAAGTAATACCTGTAGACCATCGATTTGTATGGCTTTTGCTTAAAATATTCTTTCTTTCATTTGATTCCAAGCCTTAAGACAAAGCATTATTTCTCAACAATTACAAATTAAAGATTCTTGAATCTATTTAACCTGTAAGCCTCAGCCTTTTCTAGCCAAACCAAGGTATACTTCTCATGTATTGATTTATGATTTTAACTGTAATTCCTATCTTTCTAAAATGAATAAAGCCAAACTGTAACCTGAACACCTCCGTACCACTTTACTCAAGGGTTCTTTAATTTGCAAATGACCAGTCCACATGGTTACTCATACTGGCTCAGAATAAAGCTCTTCAAATTATTCCACAGAAGTTTTTTGTTTTGCTTTGTTTTTTACTTTAATAATTCTGGGGTTCAGTGGCTCACACCTGCAATCCCAGCATTTTGGGAAGATTCCTTGAGGTTAGGTGTGCACAACCAAGTTGGTCTCAAACCAAAAAAAAAATGTGATTCCAAGGTATAATGTTCCTTTGAGAATACATAGTAAAACACTTGTTCCTAAATCTCATTCTCTTATGTACAAAATGTTAATGATATTAGATATGCTACTAGTGTGTCTTGCAGACATTTAGATATGTAAAAACATGCATGCCTGATAGCACAGGATGATAAATAACAGTGAACTTCTGTTTTGTTTGCCCAAAGATAACCTGCATCTCATATCTCCTCAGAGCAGAATGAATGTGATTGGGGAAAAAAATCACATAGAATGGAAAATCAGTAAAGAAAAGAAAAATAGTCATTTAATTGTTACAGATAATGGCTCTGCATGATTTGGGAATCATAAGAATAGGATATTTTGTTCACACTCACAAGGTTGGGTGTTCAGTAAATAATTGCAGCCTAGAATTTTACTTACAGAATTCAGTAAGAGAAATTCAGTATTTAATATGCTAGAGATTGCAATTAACTTGCTGTGCATTTACATTGATAAAAACAGGAAGGGCTAGTCATCATTAGATGTTAAAAAAAAGAAAGAGAGAGCCTGAACAAAGGAAAGCTTTAATTATACTCTGTACATAACAACACCAACATACAAAGACTTATTAAAAGTAATAGTTTGGGCTTGGTGCCCGTAGCACAGTGGTTACAGGGCCGACCACATAAACTGAAGTTGGTGGATTCAAACTCAGCCCTGGCCAGCTAAAACAACAATGACAACTGCAACAAAAAATAGCCAGGCATCGTGGTGGGCACCTATAGTCCCAGCTACCTGGGAGGCCGAGGCAAAGAACTGCTTAAAGCCCAAGAATTGGAGGTTGCTGTGAGCTATGATGCCATAGCACTCTACTTAAGGCAACATAGTGAGATTCTGTCTCAAAAAAATAAAAAAATGAAAATAAAATAATAAAGCGTAGTAGTTTGTTTACTGGTACCCACTGAAAAAGTAAGGACACTGATGTATCTTGGGAGTACATATATACTCTTTATGGGACACCGACTGCAAAGTTCTTCCTATTATTCTATTATTGGACAGATATTGAAACCAGTGTGTACACAATGAAATCTGAGATGAGGATGAAAATTCACACACAGTTTTATCATCTTGCAAGCCAATTATATGTATGTATCTCCACTGAAACGTTTCCAGATAAAAGATTTACAAACAAATTTTCCCTAAATGATTATATGAAATAAGGTACTTACAAAAACATTAGAAATTAGAAATATAAGGGCAAGAATCTTAAGTCAGTTTCTGAAAATATTTAGAAAACATTTTCAAGAAAAGTACAAAGCTTTAGACTATGGCATATAACTGGAAGAATAAAAAAATGCTCTGATGCCTGTGGCTCAAAAGAGAAGGGCACCAGCCCCATATACCGGAGGTGATGGGTTCAAACCCGGCACTGGCCAAAAACTGCAAGAAAAAAACAACCAAAGCTAAACAATAATATTAAAGAAAATTAAATATGTACATAATTAAACTAAGTATTTTAATGGAGAATCACCAAATATTTTCTTTTCAAAAGCAGACCATAATGGGCTTTTCATTACATACTAAACTGGAATTCTATATTCCAACCAAAGCCCAAGCTCTATGCTCATTCATCTTATATTACCATCACTGTGATGAAACATGAACCAAAACATAGTGCTAAGCTTAATTCCTTAAGAAATATTATGATAAGCAAAAAAACAGCAATAGTGACAGAAATTGTCATGTGATGTAAATGCCACCAGCAAAAAGCTCTTCTTGCTATTTAGGGACATAGATGTATGTTTCAGAGACAGGGGACAGGGTCTCACTCTGTCTCCCAGACTAGAGTCCAGTGGCCATTACCATAGCTCATTGTAGCCCTTAATGCCTAGGCTCAAGTGATATTCCTGCCTTAACCTCCCAAGTAGCTGTGATTACAGAGTCTAGTCACTGTACCAGCCTCTTCTTGCTATTATTTAATTAAAGTAAGGAACAAATATAAGGTGCCAATTTGTCTTAGTTATTAGCAGCAGAGTTCTTTATTATACTAATTTTATTCCTCACATGAAAATAATCACTGCAAAAGCACATATGATTTAACCTATCTCAGGATTTGTCTCCATCCCTATCTCATTAGTTGTAAAAAGAGGTACAATTTACAACTATGCACCCACTGATTTTGACTCACAAAGTAAGATCAGATAGGAAACAACTTCTCTTTCATCACATATTCAACCTTTTCTTCCTATTAATAAATTTATAAGGCCTTTAATTCTGATGTCTTCCTTCAAACCTTCATTCATTTCCATAAAACTGCATCTTAGAATTAATTAATAATATGCAATTATAGAGCAGTCTATATGTGAGCATCTCTGGAGTGATTTATAATCGTTAAAATGAAATAACAGATACAGACAACTATAAAAAGCAGCTTCTGGATTAGCTGAGTAAAAGTGATGATATTTAGGCTTAATTCTCTGGGATTAAAGAAGCTATGACTTCCAACAATTTGGTTCAACAATGACTTTTTCCATTTGCAAGATCAGCAATGAAATGAGAAACACTCACATTCACCATACCTCATTATGTACACTATTAAAACAAACCACAGTACAGATGTAAGCAGGTATCTATTGCTTACATTCTACGCTATAAGAGAAAGTAAAGCTGTTCAATCAGTCAAATGCAGCACTGATTAAAGAAGTTCCTACTACATAATGAAAGCAAGAATTGAGGATGAACCTGATTAAACTAATTATGGTAGTTTTAATCTTCCTGGCACATTTAAAGCAGAGGCGGCACAGTCCAATAGAAGAGATCTGCTTCTCTCCATTTAAGGGAGTGTATGCTTCCATGACAGAAGTTATTTTTGAAAGAGTGGCACCTTGTTTTATATCCAAGGCTTTAGAATAGATCACAGGCCCTTAGCTGTTTGTTTTGTGTATGTACACGCAGGAAAAAAAGGGTTTACTAAAATGTAAAAATCCAGGATAATTTGCATAATTGCTGCTGCCATGGAGAAGCTGGGCTCTGTGCCAACTGTTCCCTACTACAAAATACCTCTAGTTCAGGCACCTTCCAAAGTAAACAATCAAAACAAGGTAAGAAAACAGAATACATCATAGCAGGGCTTAGAAAGATCTGTATACAATCAGGTCTTCTTGGTTGACTAGCTTTTGTCAAAAAGAAACTGGGGGCTCGGCGCCTGTGGCTCAATTGGCTAAGGCGCCAGCCACATACACCTAAGGTGGCAGGTTTGAATCCCCAGCCCGGGCCCGCCAAACAACAATGATGGCTGCAACCAAAAAATGGCTGGGTGTTGTGGCGGGCGCCTGTGGTCCCAGCTACTTGGGAGGCGGAGGCAGGAGACTCACTTGAGCCCAGGAGTTGGAGGTTGCT
>CAUYQV010190006.1:0-13684 GCA_963574575.1 Galagoides demidoff
TCCTTGGGTATCCTCTCTCAAACAGAAACCCTGTGCTCATTAACAATCACTTCCCATCCTTCCTTCCTCCCAGCCCCTGGTAACCCCTATTCTACTTTGTGTTTCTACAAATTGTGTACTCTAGGTATATCATGGAAATTAAATCTCAAAGTACTTGTCCTTTTATGCCTGGCTTATTTCACTTAGTGTGATGTTCTCAAGATCCATTTGGTACAGGGTTCCCCCACTCAGGGATAGACAGGGACCCACATTTCCTAGGCCAAGGTGAGCTCAGAAATCAGTCTCATCATCTGAGACCAAGGACTCAGCATAGAAAGAAATTCTGGCAACACATTCATGTAGCATGTGTCAGAGTTCATTCCTTTCTGATGGCTGAATATTTCATTGTATGTATATTCTACATTTTCTTTACCCAAGACAGACATTTGGGTTGTTTCCACTTTTTGACTACAGTGAATGGTATTGCTGTGAACATTGGCATACAAGTATGTGTTTGAATCTCTGCTTTCAGTTCTTTTGGGTAGGTACCTATTAGTGGAATTGCTGCACTGCATTGTAATTCTACATTTAACCCGTGGTGTGATTCTCTCTCTTTCACATTTGTTTCATTCTCTCTAAATAACATCTTCAAAAAGATATAAACCATAGCTTCCAGTATCTCCAGGTTCACTACCAGTATTGACACTAGAGAAGAGTGACTACCTTCCTCCAAATAAGGGTCCAAAAGCCTGGGAAGGCAATCTGGCTGGCTAATTTGTATCTTAAACCCTTATCTACCACTGTCACTTTTGAAGGGGGTGTGTGGAGGGATGATTATTGGAGATTCCCATGATTGGACTGATTGAACCGAGTATTCAGGTTCCCATTCCTTGGCTAGGGAAATGGAGTCATGTTAAGAAAATGACCGTTTCCATTTGGGGAGTGTGTCTAAATCTGAGAGGAGGGGAATACAGCTCCCAAACAGAAGAGAGAAGGGAGGGCCTAGATACAGCTACTGAAGAAATCGTCATAAGCTGAGCAACTGTCCTGAATCTGCAAACCTCGAAATAGTTTTGTTGTGTTGCTATGCTTTGTGACTTACATAATCAGTAACACACACACCCCCCAAAGAAAGGAACCTAAGATAACATAAAACATTCCATTCAACAGGCCATAGTAAATATCCCTGAACAATTGTTTAACACGTAGTTATTTTTTTCAAGGAAAAATTCTGTGAAAATTACTTCATATAAAAAAAAAAATCTGTGCTCCCAATATGAGCCTATTTTTCAATTTTAGTGCCATCACTGATACAATCCCAACCTGTATTAAAGAATAATAAAGCTGTTTACCTTGACTTTCATCTTATTTCATTTCTACTCTTATCTGTACCTTGGATTCAAATTATGTCAAATAGATGAAAACTGATCCACCGAGAATTACATTACCAGCAATATTTTACTCCTACTAGGTTTGGGACACAAAGAGTTGGTGTGACTTATTTGGTTGTTCCATCAAATTGAATTTAGTAAACTATTGATCAATCTCAGGATTTATAAGGTTTGTTATGCTTTTAAACTTCTATTTCATATTTATACACTAGTAAAGAGAGCTATCTTCTCTAAGTATAAAATATAAGCCCAAGCACATCTCTAGAGCCTCATTCTAATTAATCGTCATTTTTCTTTTATAATTATGTTATTGCACTATTCATTCCCTACTTTTCATTTTTTTTTTACTCATTCTGCATCTTGCATCATCCATTTTAAGTATTGTTTCAATTCTAAGCTTTCATTTCCTATCTCTTATTTCTCTCATAGGTCATTCCCTTTACATCTTAGTTATCTCCACATAATTAATAAGCATAATGTTCAAAGGAATGTCTTGGTTACATGCTTTTATTGGCGTGCTAGATTACTGCTTTGTCATAAAAGAGAGGGGACATTAGTGCAGTTTGGAGAAGGAAAGCAGAGAGACACAACTCGATAATAACTCTTCACCTCCTCTTAAAAACAATACTTGTCCAATTATAAATTGACTGGCAGTACTGAATTAACCTTTTAGGTACTATGGCCTCTCTTTCTCTTTTTATTTCTCCCTTCCCCACTTCTCCATCCCCCTCTGTCTCCCTTCCTCATCTCTCCCTGCATTTCTCCATTTCTTCCTTCCCTTTCTCCCTGGCCCTCTCCCAAATACAAACATGCTAATTTTCTAGGGAAAGAAAAAAAATTTTTAAGATGGCTATTTCTATCTCTCTTCAGTTTACATGAACCAATACCAAAGGAAGAACTGAGTCTGTCTTTTCTCCTTAGAGGTAAGGTCTGTCTCATCTCCTGGAAAGGAGATATGCCTTTGTTAACCTGGATTGGCTATGCAAATACAAATTGCTGTTACCACTGGATTCACCCATGAACATTCCTGATAGAACATGGAAGAAGTCTTTGGAGAATGGTACAGGGAAATAAAGGATAGCTGTAAAACAAGGAGGCATATGTAAGAGGAGAAAGGTTTTCAGAATTTTCAAGTCCTTCTGCTAAACATTCCATCCTTGTCTCAGGAGATTTCATTGTATTTTCAAATAAACAATTAAATGTTAGTGACTAATTGCCATTGCTTCTCTTTCCCTCCATCATTCTCATACTAGTCAAATTTTTCTCCACTGGTTAACCTCACTGATCCCATTGGTTTTCTTTTCAACAACTAATTATAATAATGATTTTGAAATGTACATTCTAAGTTGGCATCCTGACCTCTATCTATTTTTTAATCATGATGTACTGCCTATCATCCCTTTTTAATCAAGAAACTCTTATTGGGCTTTCTTTCTGATGGCTTTCCCACTCCTGTATTGATGACAGACATGCTTCTTGCCACATAAAGCATGAAAAGTTCCCATAATCTCAGGCTGTCCCATTCAATAAGAATTTTCTTTGCAAAACTGGGAAAATAATTGCCCAAATGCTAGTTCTTTATATATTTGGTGGAAGCTATGAACTCCAGACTTATCTTGACAATTTAATCCAAGACCTTTAACATTTTTAATGGATTCCATTTCCTACTCTTTTAATTATTTCTGTCCTTTTCTTTTAAGATTTCTCAGTTTTCAAGATAAAGAGCTAAAACCAGACATGTCACTCTAAGATGATTCTGGTCAATGAAGATATAATGAGAAGATTTCCACAATGCTTAAGTGCTAATCTTTTACTGTGTTCACTCATGAATGCTTTTTAAAATGTTACAGGAAGCCTGGCTATGTGGTTTCCAGTACTTCCACTCCTATTATTCCTTTTGGACTCCCCAGATATCAACTTCCAAGGAGAATGTGAGCCTTTATATGATCCCATGGTCCTTTTCTCTCAAAATCTCTTCTGGAAATTGTTTCCTATAGTTGGGCCAAGAGAAAGAGCAAGACAATTCTCCCACTCCCACTTTCCTTCCCGCATCTTATTGGTTTACAGGGAAACTTGGACTGCAGATCATCCACAGACCTAGAAGAGGGGTTAGCTAAACTGCTTACACAGTTTCCAAGATCCAGTGTAAAATAAAACTGTAAGCTCTTTGTTCAAAAATTAAGAATTTCAAGATGATGACAGCAGAGCATTAAGCCAAACGTTGGGCTCTTCTGAAGCACAGGGCACTTCTCCTGTGGCTCCTCAAGTCATGTGCTCATGAAGCAAGGAGATGGTGGAGTACTCCTAGGCGACGATGGGGTATCATGTCGTATGTTCTCTTTTTTGCTGCTTTCTACACAACTTCTTTATGCAGGATGAGTGAGTAAACAAAATTTTCTATTCATTAGGACATTAAAATGTATTTCCCCATATGTGAGTCATATTTAATATTTTTTGCTAATTATGCATGGTTCCCTTTTTCCCTATCATAGCCAGATTGCCCCCATTGATATGTTGACCTGAATTTGTTTAACTTGCTTTCATTGAATTTTTTCCTGTAGTGTTTTTTTCTTATAAAACAGAAAGAATACACAGAGTATATGTAATCTATTTCAAACAAGGCTTTTGGATGCAAATGTATATAAAATGTAACACTTGCTCTCAAGTGGCTTCCTATTTAAGAAAACAAAAATGAAAATAAACAGTATTTAAAAATTGATATAAAGGACAATTCTGTGGCATGTAAAAGTATTAATGTTATGTTGACTTTGTCCAAATCATTTTAATCTTTAGCTAGGATTTTCTGGAATAGGGCGAGACCAGTCTCTTCCCAAGTATGACTTTGTGTATCTTAAGTAAGCAGGAGATAACAAGGACCAGTCCTTACCTCCACCTCTCCTTTCATAGTACAAAACTATAAAAAGGATGGTACCCTTCTGCACAAGGACCACCAGAGTAGGAATCTAAAGATTGGATTTGCTTTGCCTCACCAGCTAATGGAGCTTCTTTTTACCCTATTCAAGCCTTAGTTTCCTCAGCTGCTAAAGTAAGATTATTAATGCCTTCCTGGTAGGGTAACATATTTATCATGAGTATCAAATTAAATTAACTTGGTAATCATGTTTAAGAATTTTCCTTCTAGGGGAGATACTCTGAGAGATGCAGGCATTCCCAGACAGGGCCCCTGTTCTCAAGGACTTTATTATCTATAAAAGAACTGAGACAAATACAGAAAACAAATACTATAAAGAAGTAAAAAAAAAAAATAAAACCCACAGTAGAGTTCAGAAAGTTTAATAAATTGAGCATGGAAATCAGACAAGGCATTATGGGAGGAGCCTGGGCATTGAGCCTGGTTGAGAAAACATATTCTAAGGAATGAAAAGAGTATTCGTAAAGTCAGAGATATGAGAGAGCCTACATTTGGAGACCCTGAAAGAAGATCATTTTGTTAAGAACTTCAGAACTGTGAAGGGAAAAGGAAGTTAAAGTCATTAAGAGTCTTGACCATTTGACTATAGAGTTAGAAGTTTTTTTCAGGACACAGAATAGCATCTGGAAGAATTTGGAAATAGAGGAATATTATCAGATCAGATGAGATGTTGTATGTGAAAGCAGTTTTAAAATAAGTGAGGTTATATTCTAGCAGGCATCCAGTAAATTCTTATATCCAAAATAAATAAATTCTTATATCCTATTAGATAGATTGTATGTCCAGCCATATCAATGTACCAGATGTCAGTGCCAATTCGGTGTTTCTTGGGTAGTGTCTACTTCTGCCAAATACCTGCAGTGTAACATCTAATTCTGCCTTCCACGGGACTGGAAAAAAATCAATCTCACTTGTTATTTCAATAACTAGAACAATGGAAAATAACTAATGTGTGCAAAAGTTTTATAGATACCAGAACCTTGAGAATTCTGAAATAATTTCATAATGATCTTGGCAAAGATGGTTGAGCCAAAGTTATCAGTGAGATTCATGGCTAACAGTATAATAACAAAAGTAACAACTACCTTCTGTTTTTCAGGAGTTGTGTCATTGCCTTAATGACATAATAAAATTTTGTGTTCACAACAATTCTCTAATATAGATTTATGTTCTCCATGTAGATGGAGAAAGTTATTTTTATAAATGTTAATTAATTTGACCAAGACCACAAAACTATAAGGCATTGGCACTGAGTTTCTAGCCCACGTAATTTATAATTCAGAACCTGAGCTCTTAACATCTTTGCTTTTTGTTTAAATTTTATTCTGTGTTTACTAATCTCTACATACATTGCTCATGGGTTTAAATAATAAACTCATTGTAGTTTTTTTTTAAATCACCTTAAATAATTATATTTAACCCCTCTGATACTGACACAGTGTTTGCTTCCACATTTTAGGGAGTTTTGTCAAGATGGAACAATTTTCCTCCCTTCTTTATCCTGCTGGCCAAGATCACATTTTGAATCTACTATCCTAATGATACACCAGTTTAAAGCTATTTTATTTCTCTGTGGCTCTGATTCCAAGTCTAAAGTGCAATATTTAAAAATGATTGATCACAGCCTTTGTCGACTTGTGAGAAGAGCCTGATTCCAGTGAGGATGCCGTTGGGAGTGATGGTGGGCGGTGCTGCAGGGTCGGTCACACTGCTGTCATCATCTCAGTGTAGAGCAGTGAGGATCATCCCACTGTCTTTCCGTCTCAACACGGTTCATGGTTGTCAGCACCTCCTGCCTCTTCCATGGTCTTAAGCTCCAAGATGAGGAAGAGAAGCCGATATACCAAACCTGTCCCTACCACCAAATGATGAATATGATACAATCTCAGGGACAGTCTCATCCAATTATCACCATTCCTGGCAGAAAAGCAAGTGACCTTGTTGAAGTTAACTCAGTGCATTAATGAAAGTTTCAACAGGATATTCTAGAAACTGCCAGACATTTAGGAATAAATAAAATGAACTCAGCAAGTGCATATATGTGTACATGCTGGGAAAGGAGTCAAGAGTCAAAATAAAAATCTTAATATTGTGGGAAATGAACTCAGAACTACTCAATGTTTCATCCACTTTGTTTTATAGAATCCTAATCTAAAAAAATAAAAAAACCACTCTTCAATTTCCAGACATATGTGAAGGCTAGTTTTAAGGTCTTTAAGTAGGATGCAAGACAATTTTTAACTCTCAAACTTTAAATTTTTAAGAAATCCCTTCAAATCATCAGACTGTACTTGTTTTGCTTCTGCTCAGAGTCAATGTCTTTATTCGCCCATCAGTCTTACTTGGTGGGCAAGCTATCTTTACAATCTTCCTCCCCTCCAACTGTCTCGTTGATTGTCACCTGAGCCTGTTAGTCATACGTCCTTGGGTGAAGGGTGGGTGGCAATTAGCAGCCTCTCTCCCAGGTATCTCCTGGTACACGTGGCCTCCCTGTCACCTTGTTAGAAAAATGGCTGGATAACAGTCGTCATCTCCCAGTGATCTGCCTTTCTGAAAGTAGAATCGGCATCTCATTTTTGATTATGCTCATTAAAAGCTGTGTTGCCAGCTTACCTGGTAGAAATAGCACTCTCATTAGGCATGTGATTTGTTCCTGTAATGTTCATTAAAATCTCATTTTAGTTGCAAGAAATAGCAGCTTCTTTTATGGGCATACTGGAAAAACAGATGTGGAATCAGTAGGTAGCAGCTGTCAGAAAAAGATAAAATAAAAATTGCCAGCATCCAACAAAGAATGTTTGAAGCTTAAAATACTTGGGGGCTCATACTGATTCCTAAATCATTGTCAGCGTGCTTTGGTCCTCGCTAATGATCAGCTACTAATTTGAAAATTTAGTAAATAATTTTCAAATTCATATGGAAAGCATTTCTCTGAAATGAAAGCTGTAGGTGTCTACCATGCTTTGACAAGTAAGAATTAAAATAAAATTAGTTGTTTCTACTATTCTTAGGAAAAAACAATATATCTAGAAGCATATGGTTACAGGCACTTAACTACTTAGACTAAGATATCTGTTATCCCAACCAGGAGCCTATTAGTTCTAAACAAATCCCAATAAGCCCTAAATTCTGATTTTAGGGAAAGTATGGGGAGAGGGGACTGATCTAACCTTCTGCCCTCTCAATTGGCTTCCTCCTGTAAGGATTTAAGACAGAGCCTTGAAAAGTCTTGGATCTTCCCTGCCAACCCCTAGTCAATCTCTGTTCTCTAATTCTTAACATACATGATTACTTGGTAATTTGGTATCTAAAGAAATATAAATATCTGGCTGTTGAGTGGACCTTGAAAGATGATGTAAGACTGACTATGTGGGTTTGTGGCCTTGAAGGAAAGAGGTCAATTCAGTACCATTTCTCCTATTTATTTATTTATTTATTTTTTGGCCAGGGCTGGGTTTGAACCTGCCACGTCTGGCATATGGGACCAGTGCCCTACTCTTTTGAGCCACAGGCACCTCCCTCATTTCTCCTATTTATTTCCAGACTTCGTTAACTGTATTCTTCTTTATGTTGGTTAGTGGTTGATGAAGAGAGTACAACTTGATCCCTCTTTACGTGACAGATATCATCCTAAAAATTCTGTGTTTATACATTAAACTGTATGTCTAATCATGACATTAAGATTCCAAGCTCAGGCCAGGTGTGGTGGCTCATGCCTGTAATCTTAGCACTCTGGGAGGCAGAGGTGGGTGGATTGCTTGAGCTGAGGAGTTCAAGACCAGCCCGAGCAAAAGTAAGATCTTATGTCTACTAAAAAATAGAAACATAAATTAAACTAAATGAAATAAAATTCCAAGCTCACTTCTCAAGTAGAAAAATAATAACCTAAATGACTTAAAATCTCAAAGTTAAAAAAGCATTATTCGATTGTGTTATCTTACTCAACTACTTCAAAAGATAATAAAATGACACATCCATCTTCATTATAATTACATATTTGTTTAAAACTGCAGATCCACCAAAATACAAGATTATAGCACATGTATATAGCCTGTTTGGAGTTAGGATCCATTCCTGAACTTGAGAAGAAAAGTTAAGGCCTTATATAATAATGTAATAAAAAGACAATAAAGTGGGGTGGCGCCTGTGGCTCAAAGGAGTAGCGCACCCACCCTATATGCTGGAGATGGCATGTTCAAACCTAGCCCCAGACAAAAACTGCAAAAAAAAAAAAAAAAAGACAATAAAGTGTTTTCCAAAATAAATAGCATAAATTAATGCCTGAAATTAGGAGGTAACATGGAATGCATTATCTATTTGCACAACACTGATTCTCATTCAATTTTTTTTATGGCTGAGAAAGCAACCCAATTCGAATCTAAGTATTTCTGATACAATAGGTATACTCCTAAAATCTGACAGCATGTAGTCTAACAAATCTAAGTGGTTACCATCAGCTTTCCTCATTATGAACATGTTTTGATGCCACCATTAAATGACCATAGAGTTTCTTCTCCTTATTCCATTTTCACTTAGTACATGGATGTTTATTTTTATGACAACAGGGATAATTTGAAAATCTTTGACCTTAATGAGAGAAAACCGAGTTTCCTAAACCGAAAATATCACAAGTGTTAGTTACTTCTTATGCATTCATCTATTGCATTCAAATGACATTGTTATTACATTTTAAATCAAAACAAGGAGAAACTTAGATATACCCTTATCACGATATTTATGTCATTTATAACTGTTCCCCTTTCCCTGGACAGGCTCTGGTCCCTGGACACGGATCATGTCATAGTTATTTCTTTATCTTAAATTGCTTCTTTGGACCCTTGATATTTCTTCAGTAGTAGGAAACCCAACCTTAATTTAGAAGATTATAAAAACTTATCTATTGAGACATACCAACCTCATGTCACACTTCGCTAGAACATTTTCCCTCAGATTTCAGCTATATTGTTATCTTACTACTGTGGTTATCTTGTCATTGATTCTTCTTTATAGAGGAAACTTGCATATTAAGTCTTCAAGAGAATGAAAAGTGACAGGTGAGAAAATCTGTTTCCTGTGTCGTAGTTTATACAGAGAAGGCTTCCTGGGACCCTGACAAAGCCTCACTTTTGCTACTGGCAAGCCTCCCACTGAGGAGCATCCCCCCCCCATGGCTCTGTATATGGGAGGGTGTGGTGTGGGGGGAGGCTGATAGCTGTGACTTCACAGATTCCTGGTACCATTTTGGGAGAGGGTGACTGGGAACATACTATTACCCTGACTTAAGATTCATCTGGCTGTGTTTTTACCAGACTATAATTGCTTCTGCTGTTGGTACAAGATCCTTATAAAGTTGAAACAAAAAGCACACTTTTTAAATACAAATGCTTTAGCACGAAAGTGCTAAATCCTTGTGTGTATCAACAGAAATAAAATCATGTTGAGGAAGATTCAAGAATCATTGATGGTTCAACAACAGAACCTAAACAAAATTTTAACTTACCAACTTTTCCGTGTTTTATTTTTTCAGAAACTTAACTGCTATTGGTATTCCTCGCAATAAGCATGCTTTGACTCAAAGCATGCATGCGCTGAATAATACATGAGTCTATGGCAAGATGAGTTAGAAGTATACTAAAAAAGAACAGCAATAGTTGCAAAGAATTTTAAATCCTAGACTAAAGATTAGAGAATTTTATAGAAGGATTGGATAAGATTGAAAGAAAATCTTTACTTGGTTTAATAATTTTTATTGTATTTTCTACAAGTACTTACTTATGATTCTATATAGGCGACACTCATGAGATTTTAATTTTTAATTTAAGTTTAGCAATGCAGGTTGGGAATTAAAATGAAGAGATCGCTCCACCTGGACTCTGACAATATTCTCTTTGTCTCCTTAAGACAGGTAAAATCAGTTTCAGATGTGCTTGTCCAATTATTTCACATTGGCCTGGTGTGCATAAAAAATCTGCTACTAACTTGCCCATGGAGAAATCTCATTTCATCTGTCACTTGTCACTACTCTGCTCACAAACTGCTTGTCTGAACTGTTGTGGAAGCTTTGCCAACCTTCTTCTTTCCCTTTGCCATTTGTGTGTTTGTACTAAGCAATGGCCTAGGCAAAAGGAATAACCACTTCCTATCAGGAGGACTAAATCATTAGGTGCCCTTATTTCTAGCAATACAATATCCAGATGCAATTCTTCTTGCAAATCAAGCTAAGTAAAGAAATTAGAAAACAGAAATAATTTTCCAATCATGAATAATAGAATATCTGATCAGAATAATGGAAATAATAATTTATCTCTCCTCCCTCTCTACACACACACACACACACACACACACACACACACACAGGAGGTTATAAAATTCTGATGCAATTTAAAATTGCACATGAACTTTATGGGCACCTCATATATATATATATATATCTTTTTTAAATTTTTTTAATAAAATGGGCTGTTTCAGGAGGACATAGCAAAGAATATCTTTTGGAATCTATTTTATCTCTGTAAAAATAGTGAAATGATAAAAAAGTTTAGTAACGTTTACCTGGAACAATGGGTCCCTCCCAGAGACCTCCTTTTCTCCTATTTTAGAATTTTACGAACTTCTAATAAGAAGAATATATCAAATCTAGGAGATTCTTGTTTTAACAGATAAGGAAAGACTCCTCTATCACGTACAGAAATAGACCACTCTTAAACTACAAGAGCCCTAAATTAAAGAGCTGTTAATGTGGGACTCAGATTCTATCAGCACTTGGAAGAGTGTCTGTATTGCCTCAGACAGATGTCAATGCTTGCCTGGTATCATTTCTCTTTGGGAAGAAAAGGGAAAGGACAGCCACCTAGCACGTGTGTGCCTCTGTAACCCAGCACCTCCCCTAACCCCTATGGAATGATCCACCACATACTGGAAGTGCCAGTGGTCTGACGTGTCCAGCCACAGAGGGAGAGGCAGAATGGAACTAGCATGGGTAGGGGAATCAAATGCTCCTGGGATCAAGTCCCAGCTCCCCCTCACTGGCTGTGTGACCTTGGACACCTTACTTAATTTCAGCAAACTTCCCTTTCTCTATTTGTAAGGTCAGGCCACCACTTACTGCAGGAATAGACTGAGTACCTGTATCTATAATTGCTAGTTCCCAGGGACCCTAACATTGGGAGGATTTACTGAGCACCCCATTTCTGTGGGAATATTTATATAGGCAATCTGTCACCTCCTGTTTTTTAATTTTTTTTTTTTTTTTTTGAGATGAGCCTCAAGCTATCCCCCTGGGTAGAGTGCCATGGCATCACAGCTCATAGCAACCTCCAACTCCTGGGCTCAAGCGAGTCTCCTGTCTCAGCCTCCCAAGTAGCTGGGACCATAGGCGCCCACCACAACGCCCGGCCATTTTTTTTTTGGTTGCAGCCATCATTGTTGTTTGGCGGGCCCAGGCTGGGGAGTCAAACCTGCCACCTTAGGTGTACGTGGCTGGCGCCTTAGCCGACTGAGCCACAGGTGCCGAGCCATACTCAAGCATTCTTGCCCTGGTTTTTCATTTCTTTCTTTCTTTTTTTTTTTAGTAGAGAAGGGTTAGAGGGTCTCACTCTTGCTTAGGCTGATCTCGAACTTGTGAGCTTACGCGATCCACTTGCCTGGGCCTCCCAGAGTGGTAGGATTAGAGGTGTGAGCTACCATGCCCAGCCTCTAATGTAATATCTTTAATTAGAATAGTACTAGTATCTATTAAACACCATCTAGGGAACTATTTTGACTAGTAAGAGATTTTTAATTTTTATTGTTGTTTGGTTTGTTTCCCAGTCCTCAGCTTTGTTATACAGAGCTGGAGCTTATTAACATGAATGATATGAAGTTTATAGTGACTAAAAATTTCAGCGAGTGTAATTTATGATTCTAATTTATTTTACCATTAATTCATACTCTATACAAATTCTCATAAAAAAATTACATATTTAGGTTCGGCATCTGTAGCTCAGTGGCTGGGGCGCCAGCCACATACACTGGGGCTGGAGGGTTCGAACCCAGCCTGGGTCTGCCAACCCCCCATAACAACTACAACAAAAAAAATAGCTGGGCATTGTGGCAGACGCCTACAGTCCCAGCTACTCAGGAGGCTGAGGTAAGATAATCACTTAAGCCCAGGAGTTGGAGGTTGCTGTGAGCTGTGATGCCACAGCACTCTACCAAGGGTGACATAGTGAGACTCTGTCTCAAAAAAAAAAAAAATTACACATTTAGCCTTGACTACTTTTCAATATAAATACTTTAGAGAGGAATAAAACTGTAGAAAAATGTATCACCAGTGTATAAATTTCCTACCCAATACATAAAATAAAAATAATTTATCTAGTAAACTCTAGAAGAAGATACCTTTTTTTTTTTTCTTTTTTGGAAACAGAGTCTCACTTTGTCTTCGTTGGAAGAGTGTGATGGTGTCATAGCTCGCAGCAACTTCCAACTCTTGGGCTCAAGTGATTCTCTTGTCTCAGCCTCCGAGTAGCTGGGACTACAGGCACCAGCCACAATGCCCAGCTATTTTTTAGAGACAGGGTCTCGCTGTTGCTCAGGCTGGGCTCGAAGTTATGAGCTCAAGCAATTCTCCTGTCTTGGCCTCCCAGGGTGCTAGGATTACAGGTTTGAGCCACCAGCCCTGGCCAAGAAGATATATTTCCAATAATTATCTTCATGAAAATGCTTATTGAGGCTTGGTGCCTGTGGCTCAAGTGGCTAAGGCACCAGCCACATACAACTGAGCTGGTAGGTTAGAATCCAGCCTGGGCCTACCAAACAGCAATGATGGCTGCAACCAAAAAATAGCCAGGTATTATGGCAGGTGCCTGTAGTCCCAGCTACTTGGGAGGCAGAGGTAAGAGAATTGCTTGAGCCCCGGAGTTGGGGGTTACTGTGAGCTGTGATGCCACTTACCCAGGGTAACAGCTTGAGGTTCTATCTCAACAAAAAAAAAAAAAAAAAGAAAAAAGAAAGAAAGAAAAGAAAATGCTTATTGAGGTATTCATTTAAAATAATGAAAGCTATATGTAGCTGGAAACCCAATTTTATGGTTAACAGTTCTAGTAATACACATGAAGAAGGAGAATGTATGGCTCGGCGCCTGTGGCTCAAGTGGCTAAGGCGCCAGCCACATACACCTAAGGTGGCGGGTTTGAATCCAGCCCGGCCTGCCAAACAACAATGATGGCTGCAACCAAAAAGTAGCCAGGCGTTGTGGCAGGCACCTGTGGTCCCAGCTACTTGGGAGGCAGAGGCAGGAGACTCGCTTGAGCCCAGGAGTTGGAGGTTGCTGTGAGCTGTGATGCCACAGCACTCTACCCAGAGGGACAGCTTGAGGCTCTGTCTCAAAAAAAAAAAAAAG
>CAUYQV010190007.1:0-11039 GCA_963574575.1 Galagoides demidoff
GCCTTAGCCGATTGAGCCACAGGCGCCAAGCCCATTTGTGCCTTTTATTCTCTTAAATTAAGAAAGAATGGAGACCCTGCAGCCATAAGGTCACATGTGGCCTTTGAGGTCCTTAAGTGTGGCTTTTTGATTAATGCCAAATTTTACAGAACAAATCCTGTTGTTTTTATTAATACATTTTTATTCATCTTTTATATATTTTTTATTTTTAAAACGAACATATTTAAAATACCAAAGAATTTAGTAGGTTTCAATGAAATCGTTCTCCCAAATTGACCAGCACAATTAGAACACTAATAAGCTATGAGGGCTAATTTGACAGCTGCTAGACTCATGATTTAGTTCCAACTTCCCCTGCCTAACTAGCAGCACTACTGCATGAGCCTGGTTGGTAAGTGTTTATGGAGGTCAAGTATGCCAGTCTGTTATTTGCTTTTGACAATGGTTTCTGTTTCTGATTGAAGGAGAATTTGTGATAGTTGCCCAGCTCAACAGAATTTTTAAATTCTGTCTATTTAATAACCCATCACGTCAAAGACCAAGAAAATGCTGAAGAAAACATTTTTAATGAGGATTGGGAATTTCAATATTATCTCGTTTCTGCTAAAGATGAGATACTTTGCTTGCTTTATCATCCTATAGTATCAACATTAAAGAAATTCAATGCGCATGAGCATTATAACACTCATAAGGATCACAAATATTTTAAATTAGAAGGACAAGAGCAAAAAGTTCTATTGCAGAAATTAAAAGATGAAAACAGAAACAAAGACGATTGTTTCAAGCAGCAATAAAATCTGGAAATAATGCTACTGAAGCAACTTACAAAGTAGCTTATGTACTAAGGAAAAAGGAAGCCATTGAATAATGTAAGAATTGTGAAGTAATGCATTGTCAAAGTTATAGGATGCTTAGACCCAGATAACAATTCAAAGTACAAACAACTGCCTCTTTCAAGGAGAACCATAACTTATTGGCAGCATTAGCCTTTGACTTAATAGAACTGCTTCATGTAATACTTCCAAATGGAAGTACATATAATTGTTTTGCATGAATCAACTGATACTAACTGACTCAGCACAGGTTTTGTACTGCATTTGGGTTATAAAGATTTTTCCATACTACAAGGAGTTACTCACCTTGGGTACTCTTATGAATAGAAGGTGGGGAATAGGTATCTTTAACAACTTTCAAGGTAAATGTTGTGAAGTTGTACTGAATTTGGTAAATTTAGTGAGTGTATGTACAGATAGATAGTGCACCTTCCATAACAGGAAAACATGAAGAGTTTATTACACAGATGAAAAGTAATAACATCCAGATGCTCTCATTTTTTTCATTGTATTTTGCATCAGCAAAATCTTTGTGCTAAAGCTACTATTTTAAGACACAATTTGCAACAAGTTATAAGTATTATTAATTATATATGCATAATGGCAACATTGGCTCATTAGTTTCCCAACATGCTAAATAATAATATTATTTGGTGTATTTGTCAGTTCTAAAGTCTATCAATTCTCCCAGGGACAAGCGTTAGCCAAAATTTAGAATCAGCAATGTGAATTATTGAAAGAATATTTACATAGTAATTCATCATTTCTGTGTGATATCAGGTGAAATCAAAATGTCCCAGATATTTCTTTGCAAGGTTAAACTATACAAGGTCTGACAATTAAGTTAGCAAACTCATCCTAGAAAAAAATGTTATACATCTCATTACTTGATATCACTTCTTTAACCTTCAGAATACTCCCCTGGGAAAGTTATGCACTGATACCAGCATCTAGTCTACACTTAAAAGCAGTTTTGGAATTCTTTTTCTGGAATGACCATCAGAGCTGTCAAAAACACATAATAATAATAATAAATGCCACTAAGCAAGACACCACCACATGTTGACATGTATACAGCTGTGAGACGCTAATATACCAAGGTTATGAAACCTTACTGACTTGTTTGTACAGTGCTGCCAATGTAAGCACACTGTGGCAAGGTCATGAATTGAATTGTCAGACTTCATATGATGACAGCTCTGATGGTAAGTACAGAAAAAGAGTTCCAAAATTGCTTTGAAGGGTGGACTAGGCCCTGGCATCAGTGCGTAGCTTCCCAAGAGAGTATTTCCAAAGGGAGTACTTTGAAAGTAACAGTGATATTCAGTAATGAGGTATGTAATACTTTCTGTAGGATGAGTTTGCAAACCTAAGTGTCATATGTAGCAAAAAAAACAAGCATTTTGAAAAAAGCTATCTTTTCAAAACACTTCTTCAACAGGAAATTTTGGATGAACATTTTCCCCACTTAGCAAAGTTCATTCATGAATAAAATGATATATGTGAATCATTTGAAGACTACACACCTGTAATAGACCTATTAATTGAGGAATACAAAGAAAGGTTCACTGATTTCGAGAATCATGGCATCACCTTCAAATAGGCATTTCAGCCTCACCTCATGAATATCACCCAGGCACTGAAGAACTATAAATGAAATTGATTTGAGCTCTCAGAAGATGACATTTTGTTTGATGCTAAGAAAGATCCAACTGGAATGTGGAAAAATAAGTAGAATACCCACACCTTCAGCTATATGCCCAAACAATGCTTCTTGCTTTCCAGTCACTTATTGCTGTGAATCTACATCGTCCTACCTAACCCAAATCAAGATACCTTTAAGGTCATAAATGACTGATACCCATCTAGAGGATCAACTGAAACTGCAATCTCTGTGCTATAACCAAATACTCAAACCTTTCCAACAAAAAGAAGACACAACAAAGTCATTTAAAAGTTGGTTAACTTTAAAATTAACAAATAGTTTTCACTTTTTAAACTTATGAAGTACTGGCTTGGCACCCGTAGCACAGTGATTATGGCGCCAGCCATATACACCAAGGCTGGCGGGTTTGAACCCAGCCTGGGCCAGCTAAACTGCAACAACAACACAGTAGCCGGGTGTTGTGGCAGGAGCTCGTAGTTCCAGCTGCTCTGAAGGTTGAGGCAAGCAAGAGAATTGCTTATGCCCAAGAATTTGAGGTTGCTGTGAGCTGTGACACCACGGCACTCTACCTAGGGCAACATCTCTGAGACTCTGTCTCAAAAAAAAAAAATTATGAAGTACATAGTAGTTATATTTTACAAAATAATATACATTTTAATGCGTATCTAATTGAAGTTTTTGAATGTGGCCTTATTTAATTGCAGCTAAACTAATGTGGATTTCTGACATGAAAAGATTCCCCACCCGTGAATTAAAGCTTTGCAAGAGTGTCTGCTGTGGCTGATCAGTGATATATTAAGGAGACTACATAATATGGAAATACGTTTCACATTTCATCGTGTGACTTTTCTCCTTACTACAGGTTATTTTCCTGACCATTTCCTTCCTAACATCAAGGACTCCTGGACAGGATCCCTGGTCTTGAATTAACATCATTATTTTTTCCTAAATCAAATTTCCTTCAATGGCTTTTCATCTGTTTTCATTTCAATGATGGATTATCATATCCATTACAATCTGGACTTTTCTCGCTATCCTTTTATATATTATTGGTTAGATTTAGATTTGACAAAGGATAGCAGTAGATCCCAAAATATCAAGTCTTGAATTACATGCTACTTGCATTAACATCCAGATATAGATGGTCTAAGGCTTCCATGGAACTTTTCTCTGTGAAGTCAACAGAAATTTTGGATCCTTCTAGTTTTTTGCTTTATCATCTGAAGCCTTTATTCTAAAGGTTACTTTATGGTCCAAGATGGCTACATCAGCTCCAGCGATCGTGTCCATACTTCCACAGCAGGAAGAAAAGAGTCATGGTGGGTCAAGGGGTACACATAAGCTTTTCTTTAAGGAAGAGTCTCTAAAGCTGTTATAGAACACTGGTTTATATCCTTTGGTCAGAACTAATTCTCATGGCTGCATGTAACTGCAGAGAATATGGGAAATTGTCTTTATTTTTGGAGGCCCTGTGTTCAGCTGAAAATTCTAATGGGAGAATGGACATTAGGAGTTTTTGCAGCACTCTTTCCAAAACATGGTGTCGTTGAGAGCTTGCTTGTTGCAAAAAAAAAAAAAAAAAAAAGGCAATATTTCTCCAAATAGCATGAACCTGGATGAGCTCTGACTTCCTTATCGGCTCAACACCTGTGGCTCAAGTGGTTAAGGTGCCAGCCACATACACCTAAGGTGGCGGGTTCGAATCCAGCCTGGGCCTGCCAAACAACAACGACGGCTGCAACCAAAAAATAGGCGGGCATTGTGGCAGGTGCCTGTGGTCCCAGCTACTTGGGAGGCAGAGGTAGGAGACTCGCTTGAGTCCAGGAGTTGGAGGTTGCTGTGAGCTGTAATGTCACAGCACTCTACCCAGGGGGATAGCTTGAGACTCTGTCTCCAAAAAAAAGACTGCCTTATCAGTTACCCTGGAACACACCATTGATGATTACATTATCAGTCTATAATTTTCACCTTCAAAGTCAAAGAAAGAAAGCTCTCTCTCTTCCCCTCATTCTCTCTCTTCCCATCTACACTCAGGATTTTACAAAGAATGTCTACTCTTCACCTGCTATTCATCTTCAACCTTTTCCAGAATGGATTCTCCCTAATTAGTCCACTGCTCTTGCTAAGGCCAGTAGTGACCTCCATAAAACTAAATCAATCAGGTATCTTTCTGTCATCTTCCGTGGCTTCTCAACATGTGGCAAAGCTGACAATTCCTACTTCTTAAAACCCCGTCTACTTCTTAAAACCCCGTCTCCTGTTGGATTCTATGCCACCATGCTCTTCCAGATGCTTTTAGTGATCTCAGAGCTCAGCTCTAAGTCCTCTCTTCTCTCCCACTAAATACAGATGACTTCATCTATTGTGGACTTCAGTTATTAGGATGTGCTGAAGATTCCCAGATCCCTTTTCTAAGCTACAGCTCCGTAATCTAACTGATTATTTTTACTCATTTCTCACGAGGACTTAATACACTCACAGCACAGGGTCAGTTACATAATAGAAACTCAACAAATATCAGATAATTGACCAATAGACTTAAATAGTCCAACAAACAGGTAGAATTTCCTTTCATTTATGAGCTTTCATTTTGTGCTGTGTATATTATGTAATCTAATAATGTTGTGCTCTGTAGGAGACACAAAGGAAATAAATTCCCATCTCAAAATTTTAAGTCAACTAGCTTTTCCTCCAGTGTTCACTGTATCAGTGAACTGTACTTAAGACAGAAACTTGGGACTATAGGCACCTGCCATGACACCTGGCTAATTTTTCTATTTTAGTAGAGATGGGATCTTGCTTTTGCTCAGACTGGTCTCAAACTCCTGAGTTTAAACAACCCACCCATCCCAGTCTCCCAGAGTGCTAGAATTACAGGCATGAGCCACTGCCTGACCTACAATTGACACTTTAAAAGAGTTGGGCAGAGTAATTTCTGGTTAGAAATGTTGGGGCAGAGGACTGTTTACTTTTATAAATTTTATTGTATTTAGTTTATTTATTTAAATAATAGTTAATAATAATAGTATTTACCTTATAGTTTTGAGATTGAATGAGATAATTTCTGTACAGGGCTGAAAACTTATTCCTGGAACAAAGTAAAAACTCAATAAATACTCACTGTTGTTAATATTACTACTATTTTTTTTTTTGAGACAGAGCTTCAAGCTATCCCCCTGGGTAGAGTGCTGTGGCATCACAGCTCACAGCAACCTCCAACTCCTGGGCTCAAGCGAGTCTCTTGCCTCAGCCTCCCAAGTAGGTGGGACCACAGGCACCCACCACAATGCCCAGCTATTTTTTGGTTGCAGCCATCATTGTTGTTTGGCTGGCCCAGGCTGGATTTGAACCCACCACCTTGGGTGTATGTGGCTGGCGCCTTAGCCACTTGAGCCACAGGCACCAAGCCAATATTACTACTATTTAAATTGCTTAGCATACTTGTGCATTATTCTTGTAAAATATTTTCCAATTTAACAAAAAAAGTGAGAAGGTAACAATACCAAGCAAAGATTACTGTTTTCATAATTTAGCTAGACTGGATGTTTAGGTTACCTTCCCAAATTCAGTTACACTTAGTTTAGTTTCCTTTTTTAAAGGCTAGAAAAGTAAGTTTATTGACAGCTTAAGGGGTTAATAAGTATGATCCAGTGAAGAGGAAGAGGTTTAAGATTTAGGAAGTAAAGAATATAATTAATAAAATAAGGTCATAGAGGCAAGAGAAGGCAAATGATGTTGAATTTTATAGCAAGTAAAGTATTTTCTTCTCTCTTAAAGGATTTATCCCACTACCCTATGAAGTGTTTGAGATCAGAGACAATGTCTTGTTAATCATCTAAGGTCTATCATGTGCCTAATATGTAGTTGGTGTGCAGCAAATATTTATGAATGAATGAATGAACAAGAATGAGCAAGAGTGAAAAAATAAGAATGAGTCTTGAGTGGACCTGAATTTTGTCTCGCTAAACTGTGTTATTCGTGATAAAAATCATAAGAATGATAGATAAGATTGGAAAAGGAGATGGAAAGGAGATTTTTCCTTTGTCTCAAGTGGACCTGAATTTTGTCTCGCTGAACTGTGTTATTTGTGATAAAAATCATAAGAATGATAGATTGGAAAAGGAGATGATGAATCCAGATTTGGAGATGATAAATTTTGTGTTGCCTATAGAGAACAAAGGTCAGGAGATAGATTTGGGATCTGCAAGCATATAGGTGATAGGATGGTTATTAGCTACAAGCAACAGAAGACATTATTATGATTTAAGGAGAAAGAAATTTACTCAAAAGGCACAGAACATCACAAATAATTGTCAAGATATCAGGAGAACTAGGATAAGGTCACAGATAGAAATAGTATCCAAAATCCTGCCATGGAACTGGTGTAGTGTCACTGCTGCTAGATATAGGACAGTGATTATAGTCTTATTGCCACTCCTAATCCATAGAATTTACCTTTCCACAACCACCATCTCTGAGGAATCCTTAGATTCCTGCTTTTCTGGGTTGAGCGTATCTGATTGGTAGTCCAAGTTATGTATCTTTGTCCTGTGCTAACAAAAAGCTCAGAAATGGAGCTTTTTTTTTCCTTTGAGAGAGAATTCAAATGTTATCTCCTACCAAGATTGTAAGGTAGAGGATTATCTAAATATGGGAAAGGGGTCCAGATACTTGGCATGATAACAAAGGATTACTATAGAAGATGTAGAATGAAAAGAAGACAGCCAAAGATACATAACCTAAGGAGCAGGCCAACATTTACATGGTGGACAGAAAGGGAATCCAGTAACAATCACAGAAAGGACAATGGGAGTGGACTGAGAATTAGGAAAGCTAGTTATCCTGAAATCCAAGGAGGAAGAAGATTTCAACATTGTCAAAAGGAACCAAAAGGTTAAATAGAGTTTCTAGTGATTTTATCAACATCCGGTGCAGTGAGTAGATTGAGGGTAAAGGGGAAAATAATTCAAAGATTGAGAGGTGATGGGAAGTGAGCAAGCAGAGTCAGACAGAAACCAGTCTTTTGAGATTCCTGGTTAGGCCAGAAGAGGAAAGCCAGAATCTAGAAGAATGTGAATAAAAGTAATAAGGTATGTGAAAGAGAAGCCTTTTTTTTTTTTTTTTTGAGACAGTCTTACTTTGTCACCCTCAGTAGAGTGCAATGGCATCATAGCTCACAGCAACCTCAAACTCATGGGCTCTAGCAATTCTTTTGCCTCAGCCTCCCAAGTAACAAGGACTACAAACATCTGCCAGAACACCCAGCTACATTTTTTAAAGATGGGGTCTTGCTCTGGCTAAGGCTGGTGTTGAACCCGTGAGCTCAGGCAATCCACTGCCTTGGCCCCCCAGAGAGCTAGGATTACAGGCGTGAACCACCTTGCCCAGCTGAAAGGGGAAGGCCTTTTGGTAGTGAAGACCAGTTCGGTTAAATGTTTTGAATTTGAGGTGGTGGCAAGTTGTATAGGCAGGTGAAAACTGGATTGACGCATAGGTAAGAGGTCCAAACAAGGATCTGTACCTCAGAAATGCTACCAAAGTGGGAGTAGAGAAGGAAGAAAGGCCTGTAACAGAAAAGTTCCTGGTGAAGATATGGGTGGAGGATGTAAGAGCAGAGAAGAAAATGGTAGGTGAACTGGGCAAGTGGAGTGCTGTAGTTTGAATGCTTGTGTCCTCCTGCCCCCAAATTCACTTTGGACCCTGAAACCCAATGTGAAATACTGTGAGGTGGAGCCTTTAGGATTAGGCCATGAGGACTCTGCCCTTTAAAAGGGGTTGAGGGAGTGAGTTTGTCCTTTTGGTCCTCTGTCCCTTTTGCCATGTCAGGGCAGTGTTCATTCCCTCCAGAGGGAAGCAGACAGCAAGCCTTTACCAACACTGAACATGCCAGCACCTTGACCTTGGATTCAGAGCTATGAGAAATAAATTTCTGTTATTTATAAATTACCCGGTCTAAGATATTTTGTTATAGCACCAGGAACAGATTAAGACATGAGATAATGGCTTGGTGCCTGTGGCTCAAGTGGCTAAGGCTCCGGCCACATACATCTAAGGTGGCGGGTTTTAATCCAGCCCAGACCTGCCAAACAACAATGATGGCTGCAATAAAAAAAAATAGCTGGGTGTTGTGGCTGTGGTCCCAGCTACTTGGGAGGTGGAGGCAGGAGACTCACTTGAGCCCAGGAGTTGGGGGTTGCTATGGACTGTGATGCCATGGCACTCTACCCAGGGGGACAGCTTGAGGCTCTGTCTCAAAAAATAAAAATAAAAAAGACATGAGGTGACTTAGAAAGGGTAGGCTGAAAAGGCTTTGGGAAAAAGGAGTGACTGTCAGGGGCCAGGAGATGGTCACATAGTTTGGTGAAGAAGAGAGTCATGATCACCTTCAAACGAGAGGTTTTAGTGGAAGAGAAAAGGAACTGAAACCAGATTAAAAGAAGTTAACAAAAGGCAGTTTGCTGAATTGCTAAAATAATGGGAAATATTTAGCTGAAGCAAGTGGATTAATATAGCCAAAAAACATTTAGCTAAGTGGGTAATCTTCCGAAACAAAATGTCTAACATAATAAAATGAAATGGAGGCGCCAAACTGTTCAGTTACCTTGGCAACCATATCCCAATTTGAAACTGAAGATGATAAAACCCAAGCTACAGAGGAAAAATGTAAGCAATTGCTAGGACTTAACCATGTAAGCACTGAAACCATGTGCCCTGAAATCACCAATCTGTTTGATTCTAGTTGTATTATATGACCTTGACTCTTAACTTATCAGGGCCTCAGTTCCTAGCTGTTCCCCGTGTTCTTCTTGTATGTAAGAGATGTAGGACTAACACTAAGCAGAGAGCAGATACAAAATAATTATCAGATATTGCTAGTGTTAGTACTGGAGAGGTGATTGGAATCCCACAAGTAATTTCTCTTCCTAAAATGTAAACCAAGAAATAAATGTTGTTGTTATTATTTTTGAGACAGAGTCTCATTATGTCGCCCTTGGTAGAGTGCTGTGGCGTCATAACTCACAGAAACCTCACACTCTTGGGCTTAAGCAGTTCTCTTGCCTCAGCCTCCCAAGTAGCTGGGACTACAGGTGCCCACCACAATGCCCTGCTATTTTTTGGTTACAGTTGTCATTGTTGTTTGGTAGGCCCAGGCCAGGCTCAAACCTGCCAGCTTTGGTGTATGAGCTGTGGGCGCCGAGCCAAAATAAATGTTTTAATCTCATTATAAGAAGGTAAAATTTCCTGAGTAGACCAAAAGGAAGCTTTTGCCCAGAAGCTGCAGTGTCCTATAAGAGACATGTAGAGTCCAGAATCATATTTTTAAATGCCTGAATTCCTGTAAGTGAAATTGAAAATTTAGGCTTAGAAAAATTATAGGAGTCCTCTAGGCCGGATGATCACTTGAGGCTGAAAGTTGAAGACCAGCTCAAGCAACATGTGAGACCCTGTCTCTAAAAAAACATCAGCTGGGTGTGGTGGAGAACGCCAGTAATTTCAGCTACTCTGGAGGCTGAGACAGGAAGATTTCTTGAGCCCAGGAGTCTGAGGTTTCAGTGAGCTATGATGATGCCAATGCATTCTAGCCAGAGCAGCAGAGTGAGGCATTGTCTCACAAAGAAAAAGAAATGACAGCTCAGCGCCTGTGGCTCAATTGGCTAAGGCGCCAGCCACGTACACCTAAGGTGGCGGGTTCGAATCCCCAGCCTGGGCCCGCCAAACAACAATGATGGCTGCAACCAAAATATGGCCGGGCATTGTGGCGAGCGCCTGTGGTCCCAGCTACTTGGGAGGCGGAGGCAGGAGACTCACTTGAGCGCAGGAGTTGGAGGTTGCTATGAGCTGTGATGCCATGGCACTCTACCCAGGGGGATAGCTTGAGGCTCCATCTCAAAAAAAAAAAAAAAAGAAAAAGAAAAAGAAATGACCATAATAGAGCAACATCTGTGACTCAAAGGAGTAGGGCACCGGCCCCATATACCAGAGGTGGTGGGTTCAAACCCGACCCTGGCCAAAAACTGCAAAAAAAAAATTACCATAATAAAGAAATACAATTTCATCTAAGTAACTTCTAATATAACTACTAATAATATGTAATTAATGTAATTATAATGCTTTCTATAGAGAGAGATATCCCCACAATGTTACCTCATTTTCTATAAATGTGGCACAGAATTAAAATTATGTAGCCTAATATCATCATCAAAATCATGAAAGTGACTAAGATGTGCCTGATTGCACTTAATATTCTAAAACAGTTCTAGGCTCTGTAATATTAATCATTTTGACAAGAAAAGGGCTATAAAGTAATATATTTTGTATATACTTCTGCCAAGATATGAACTCCTGGCAAAGTCCCACTAGCATAGTTTTCTGGGTAGAAGGCAAAAGTGTTATTCCTAAACTTTTTTTTTTTTTTTTTTTTGAGACAGAGCCTCAAGCTATCCCCCTGGGTAGAGTGCCATGGCATCACAGCTCATAGCAACCTCCAACTCCTGGGCTCAAGCGAGTCTCCTGCCTCCGCCTCCCAAGTAGCTGGGACC
>CAUYQV010190008.1:0-10279 GCA_963574575.1 Galagoides demidoff
CCCCCCCCCCCCCCCCCCCCCCCCCCCCCCCCCCCCCCCCCCCCCCCCCCCCCCCCCCCCCCCCCCCCCCCCCCCCCCCCCCCCCCCACCCCCCCCCCCCCCCCCCCCCCCCCCCCCGCGCCCCCCCCCCCCCCCCCCCCCCCAGAGACAGAAAGATGGGGAACTACTAGCCAGTGGAGCAGTTAAAACATACTCAACATTTTAATGATTAAGTTCCAGGTCATACATGGATGTGGTTCTTGAGACCCCAAAACAATTATAATAGTAATATCAAAGATCATTGATCACAAATCACCATAACAGATATAATAATTAAAAAGTTTGGGCTTGGCGCCTGTGGCTCAATCGGCTAAGGTGCCAGCCACATACACCTAAGGTGGTGGGTTCGAGTCCCCAGCCTAGGCCCACCAAACAACAATGATGGCTGCAACCAAAAAATGGCCGGGCGTTGTGGCGGGCGCCTGTGGTCCCAGCTGCTTGGGAGGCAGAGGCAGGAGACTCACTTGAGCCCAGCAGTTGGAGGTTGCTGTGAGCTGTGATGCCATGGCACTCTACCCAGGGGAATAGCTTGAGGCTCCGTCTCAAAAAAAAAAAAAAAAGTTTGAAATACTATAGGTATTAACAAAATGTGACAGAGACACGAGGTGAGCAAATGCTGCAAGAAAAACGGCACTGATAAACTTGTTCAATGTAAAGTTGCCACAAAACTGCAATGCGTAAAAAGACACAATTTATTTGCCAAATGCAATAAAGCAAAACATACTAAAACAAGGCTTGCCTAACATACATCTTTACCTGACAAAATGACCCCACGGTTACTCCACAGTTCTTAAATGATCCACAAAAGTCCAATGTCCAGAAATTACTGATAAAGTAATTCAACTTACTTTCCTTTTTAAACAGAAACTGAGACCCAAGGGTTTCTATAAACTCACACTGAATCAGCTGCAGCACAGGGATTAGATGCAAATTTCCAATCCTCCACATTCAAGTTCTGTTCTTCCTGAGCGATCAATTTTTCCCGATCAAATACAGCACTTTACACCCCGCTTTTAAAGTACAGGTCAAAATTAAGTGTTATAGATAGTTAAAAGAACCCTAGAGTGAATTTTTTTGTAATCTGAAAAAAACATTTATCTTTAAATGTCTTTTTCTAAAACAGGGATACACCTACAAAAGTACCCCTGTGCTACTTCACATTTCTGGTGGAAAAGCCTGGTGGCTGCTCCTACAGCTGTCTAAGAAGGGGTCTGGGGTCTAAGACCGGAGCTCCAATTACATACTGTATATTTAAAAAGCAGGACCTAATGTGAGCATCTACTAGAAATAGATGGAGATATAGACGTAAAAGGCCTGGGTCTTGTAATCCTAACACTTTGGAAGGCTTAGGCGGGAGGATCATTTGAGACTAGCCTGAGTAGAAAACGAAGACTCTGCCTCTACAAAAATTAGAAAAATCAGCCAGCGCGGTGGCAGGAGCCTGGAGTCCCAGCTATTCGTTGGAGGCTGAGGCAGGATGATCTCTTGAGCCCAGGAGTTTGCGGCTGCAGTGTGCTATGATGACCCCACTGCATCCTAGAGAAACCCTTTCTCAACAAATTAAAAAAAACACACACCAAAAACTGGTCATGAGTGGAAGTAAACTGTTAAAGCTGGGAGGATGTTGGGGTTCAGAATACAGTTCTCCCTTACTTCTACTTTTATATGTGTTTTGCCATCTTCTATACTACCAGAGTTGTGTCTGTGTCCGTGTCCTGTTATTTTGTTTTTTGGTCTAGAATGAATGGAATCCAGCTACAGGTCTTTCCAGCAAGGACTAAGAATGAGGAGGAGCATTCAGAGAGCCGCCCCGCAAGAAGTAGGCTCACGCCTTTGGTTGCCGAGCCACCAGCACCGCTCAGGGCACCTTAAGTAATCAGTGGCCAGACCCAACGAGACCACTTGGCAAGTTCCGGGATGCACGAAGTCCCTTCCCCAGTTACAGCGGCAGCAAGGACACTCGGTCCACTAGGGAGGAGGCCCCGAGCCGGGGCCCGTGGCTCCCTGGCCCTCCCGGCTTACTCACCCGCCTCGCTGTAAGCCATGCGCAGCACTCGGCCCAGAGTGGAGAAGGAGCATCTTGGCTGGCACAGCTCCTGGCCCGCCACAGCGAACGCCTCCACCTTGCAGCCCGCCGCCACGAAAAGCGCGTCGCGGCCCCCGCCGCAGAAACGCTCGGGCTCCAGCTTGCAGGGCACCACCTGCTGCGATCCGAACGGGTGCAGGTTGTACAGCTGCACCATCCTGGCGGCCGGCTGTGGGCCACCCGCCCCGCAGGGCACCCAAAGTCCCGGCGCCTGCCGCCGAGGACTTCCGCTCGCGGGTCTGCGGAGCCCAGTCATGTGAGCGCCAGCCGGCCCCGCCTGCGGCTCCGCTTCTTAAAGAGGCCGCCGCCAGCCGCGGTGGGCGGTGTGGGGTGCTCACACCTGCCGGGCCCCGCCCCGCCCCGCCCGTGCTTATGTCGGGCGGGGCTCTTGGCCTCCAAGCCGGGGCCCTGCCCCACAGAACCCGTTACCGCTCGGCGCTAGGCGCGTGCCGGGATTACTATGTCCCTTTGTCTTTTCACGTTATTTACTGCTTTGGGCCGGGCGGGATGTTTTGGTGCTTGAGTATGTTTTAACGTTTGATCCCCTGCTATCTTGTACCATGCTTCGGGGGCACTACTCTTTCTGGTAGCCTATGAGCTCTGGAGAATGGGGCTGCAAAAACTGAAATGGACGCGGCTCAACTCGGGGCTAAACACACCGGAAGAGTTGCTCGAAAATACTGGAAATTGTAGAATGATTTAGTTGGAAAGAGCAACACCTTGAACTTGCTTGGCAAAAAGATATTTGTTGAATGAAACAATAGCAGACGTTATCTAGTAGGCATTTGACATTAGTTTTAGCCCCCAGAAAAGAAGGACTAGGAGGGAAATCTTGGTTCTCAGTCCAGTATTCCTAAGACCGCTCTGTAGCCTACATCCTACATGTGATCTGTTCCTGACATTGATGGCAGAATTTTGCTCTTCAGTAGGTTCTTGGTCTCTGTGATTCAAAGAATGAATCCGTGGACCACAGATCAGTGGTAAGATAGGATTTATTCCCAGAAAAGAACATAGAAGTGCCAGAGCTCCTGGCAGAGAGAGAAAACGCGAGTCAGGCTACAAAAGTGCTCTCTCTCTCCCTCTCTGCCTGTGGCCTCTTTGTCTAGGGGTATATATTGTCGAATGGGGTCCTGGGAACAACATCTGGGACATGTCTGGCCCTCCGTAGTTACATTTAGCAGGACTTGGTAGTTACATTTAGAGTGTCTGGGACATGTCTGGAACAACATCTGGGACAAGTCTGGAACATGTCTGGAACATGTCTGGATCACAAATGAATGGCTACAGTCCCTTTCATTCCCAGGCCTAGGAAATGGAGCCCCCTGCCCACCCGCCAGCCTGCTGGTTCTGCTGCTTGCTGCCACTGCACCAACATCACCAAGGCAGAGGCAGCAAGTCCACACCACCCAGCTCCACTGTCCTGTATCAAAATCTCAAAATGAAGCTCATGATCATACATCTCACCTTTTTTTTTTCTTTGACAGATTTAGATGAAGTAGGTACTATAGTGATATAGGACAAGTGATATCCCAGCCAGCTTGTGGAGCTGGGGGAGTGACAACCAGCTGCCTCCGCCTTGGCAATGTTGGTGCGGTGGCAGTAAGCAGCAGAACCAGTAGGCTGGAGGGTAGGCAGGGGGTCCCCATTTCCTAGACTAAAAGGGATTGTAGCCATTAATTTGCAACCCAGAGAGATGTCCCAGACATGCTACATGTAACATGTTGTTCCAGACAGACAGATGCCCCAGATGCCCTACATGTAACATGTTGTTCTAGACAGACAGATGTACCAACAGGCTAAATGTAACTACCAAGGGCCAGACCTACCCCAAACACAATGTTCCAGGCATGCTAAGCTAAATGCAACTATCTAGCCCTGCTAAACTATCGAGGGCCCCATGTGACTATATAGACCCCTAGACAAAGAGCCTACAGACAGACAGACAGAGAACAGAGAGGGAGAGAGAACACTTTTCTCTCCTAACTCGAGTTTTCTCTCTCTGCCAGGAGCTCTGGCGCTTCTGTATTCTTTTCTGTAAATAAATCCTGTCTTACCACTGATCTGTTGTCCATAGATTCATTCCTCAAATCACTGAGACCAAGAACCTACTGAAGAGCAAAATTCTGGTATCAATAGCAACTGTTTATAATTCCTCTAGAAAATATACATGTGTAAGTACGGATTGGGGGATGCTGTTTTATTTCAGCACACAAAGACACAGTGAAAAGAGAACATTTTACTTCAATTTCCAGTTTAGTCACCCTTCTGAGCCTTTTATTTCAAGAGTTTTGAAATTAGATGCAATTCAAGAGAAACTTGTCTCCATTTCCTATGCTCTTCAGGTGAATAGAGTACCCTTATATAACAGCCTTCCTTCGACCAATGAATAGGGACTCTGGGAGACAACAGTTCACTATACTCAGTGAGACAGTGAAGTGAACAAGGAGGTAGCTCAAATCAGGAACTAGGGCTGCAGAAATCACAGAAGCCTCCTACAGAAAACAGACTAACAGTCCACAATTCATTTGTTCTAGATAGAACATCCCTGCTTCCTTTCCACAAATACCTGCTGTATTTTCCTTTTTTGGATTAATTTTCTCCTTGAAGAATGACTTGGATATTGAATTTAATGTAATCTCACCTGCAACAAAAAGTCCATTTTGAAGGAAAAAGTGAAATTTGCTCAGAGCCTGGAATCCCAATTTTTTCTAGAGTTAGCCTCTTCTCCCTTATGATAGTTCCTGCACCTGGCTCATCTAAGAGTCTCTGTGAAGAATCATGCTACCCAAGAGGTGGGGGTGTGTTTGGTTTCCTTGTCTTGTCAAGAGCTGTGAACAGGAGCTGCTCACTTGTATTCCGGTTAGAAATGAAGGGGAGGCAGTGGAGTACTCTTGTTTCCTTACAGGAGGCTGTATTTGTTTGCAACGGCTGCTATGACAAAATATCACAGACAGGCTGATTTGAACATTTTATTTTCATAGCTCTGGAGGCTGATCAGGATGTTAGCAGGTCTGTTTTTTTTTTTTTTTTTTTGAGGGCTCTCTCTTTGGCTTACACATAGGGTGACATTCGCACTGGACCTCACATGGTCTTTCTTCTGTGTGCATCCCTGGTGCCTCTTCTTGTAAAGACACCAGTCATATTAGATTAGGGCCACCCTTAAGGACTCACTTCACCTTAGTTATTTCCATACATAATCACATTCTAAGGTACTGAGAGGTAGGGCTTCAACATACGACTTTGGGAGGTGGGACACAATTTAGCCTATAACAGAGGCTTAGGGATAGCACTCTGGTTGGAAAAGGTTATTCTGAGGACTGCTTTAAGTTGTATTTGCTTAAATACACATTTGCTTAAATACACATAGGGGGATTACATGGGTAAAAAGCTCCCTGGAATTTCTTCTTGGTTCCAGCACTGCTGGAGATGGGTTCTCCAAAAACGGACAGGAAGCTCTACTCAACCAACCTAGAAAAGAACAATTCTGGATCCTTGGAGCATTGATTTCCAGTCCCATCTGTGAGACACCTCAGGAAAGCTACACTGATTTTATAGAGTACATTGAGAAAGTCATTCACAAAATGTCATTTACTTCTAGTTTTTTATTACTATATATTCTCAAAGCAATTTTTGAGACAGAGCCTCAAGCTATCCCCTGGGTAGAGTGCTGTGGCTTCACAGCTCACAGCAACCTCCAACTCCTGGGCTCAAGTGAGTCTCCTGCCCCAGCCTCCCAAGTACCTGGGACCACAGGCGCCCGCCACAACGCCCGGCTATTTTTTGGTTGCAGCCATCATTGTTGTTTGGCGGGTCTGGGCTGCATTTGAACCCACTACCTTAGGTGTATGTGGCTGGCACCTTAGCCACTTGAGCCACAGGTGCCGAGCCCCTCAAAGCAATTTTTAGAAAAGTCACAAAAACAAAACAAGGATAGAGTGTAGGAATTCCCAAAAGGTAGCTGACCACTATTTGAGTAGATGACTCCATTGTCTTTGCTAAAGGGACAAAAAAAAAGAGCCCCTGAAAGTTTTTTTTTTTTTTTTTTTTTAAGATTAGGTTGGTGGAAGACTATGCTTTCAGAGATGCTGTCTACAGCCTATTACTAGAGAAGCTTCTCTGAATGTGCAGAGCACAGGAACCCACAAGAGGGAGACACAGTGTTCTCCCTGAGTGGGAAGCTAGCTCTTGGTGTGTTTTGCTACAACTGCCACTTCCCACTCGTGATCCTTCTCCTCCTCCTCTGAAGGAGTAAGAGGGACAGAGCATAGTCTGAGTGGTAAAAAGAAAAGAAAAAAAATTAGGTTGGTGGTATGAGTGTGCTTTCTAAAAATGCGCCTTTTTCAGAGCAATAGGTGAGGTGGTTCCCTGGGCTCTGAGCACCACCAGCAGGGCTGTCAGAGAGGTCCAAGGCATCTAGGGGAAATCAAGCCCCTGCATGGAGTTGTGTAGCCCCCAGCCCTCAGATAGAGTATGGGGGGAGTACAAAGCGAACTGCACCTCCCCAAAGCCCTCTTTATCTCTTCCTTTCCCCTAGCCTCCTCTTCTTTAGAAAGGGGCACAGGCAGGCCATTCCTTTTGTTTTACTATCTTGCTGCATTTAGAGGGGAATCTCACATTTGCCTTTGACTTAAGATCTCCCACTTGCCAAAACTAATGCTCTCCTCTTAATCCTCGGCAGCTTTGTGAATCACTCTGTTTACTAGCTTCTGATATTCCACTCTGCAGATTGTTCTCTTTTATCTCCTTTGCTGCATCTTACCCCCTCTTTTTCTGAACTTGAAAATCAGAAGTCAAAGATATGATAAGGTCACTGGAAATCAAGAAGGGGAGGAAGAGCAGGGAAGGGTAAAAATTACCCTTTTTATGTCCAATACATATACAACATACAATGTCAAGTACAATGAACATTTGCGTGATGTGCACACTAAAAGCCCCAACTTAAGCATTATGAAAAGTATCCATGAAATCAAAACATTTGTATACCCTTAATATTTTGAAATAAAAATAAATAAAATAAAATTAGATGTTCTTGGACATGTTCTATCTATATTTACTCTTTCAGTGAAACCAACCAAATCACATAGCTTTAAAAATTATCTAAATGCTAATACCCCCCAATTTAATCTCTAAGGTCTTCAGCTTCTCCCCTAAGCTCTGACCTTGAATATCAAACTGCCACTTTAATACCTCCACCGCCTAACCGTCACTTTCAGATGTCAGATTCCCAAACATGAACTTCTCAATCCTTCACCCACAACTTCTACCTCTTATCTTCCTGAACTAGGTAACTAGCACCAGTCTCTTAGGCCAAGAGCCCTGGAATATCACTGACCCATCTTTCTCTACCACACCCCACATCCACATCCATCAGCAAGTCCTGTCAATTCTGCCTTTAGAATATAGCCAGAATCTATTTTTCACCATTTTACTACTACCTTCCAGTCCAAGTTACTCTCATTTCTTGCCTAAGCAAAAGCTGCCTAACTAGTTTCCCTGCTACGCCATGTCCCTCTATAGTCTGTTCTCAGTAGAGCAGCCAGAGACCTTTTAAAGAAGCACAGCACTTCCTCTTCCCTTCTCTTGTTTCTAGTACCCACCAATTTGTCTTAAAACCATTAGGTGGGGCAGAGTAATGTAAGGCCAACATGGTGGAGGGAGGAGGAGGCCGTGAAAAGCAGAAAAGTCAGATCCCAAGTGGGATGGAATAGGCATCCAGAAAGGGATGGTACAGCCTACTGTGGGGAGTCAGCACCCAAGAAGGGTGAAGAAGGCATCCCAATGGTGGGCTACTAACATGGTGTATTATAGCCGAACTACATGTAATTGAGGAAAGTTTAACTGCATATAATTGAGGGATGATGAGGGAATCCACAGGTGGGGTGGACTGGTATGAGGTGTTGGAGCCTGAGCAAGGTGAGAACATCCCTGCAGGGGAAAGCTTGGTGCCTCTTGAAGGTAATGAGTTCTCACTCCATGAGAACTGCCTGTTAAAAAGACTCTTCCTTCCTTCCTCCTGCCATGTGATGTGTGCTCCATTTCATTTTCTGCCATGAGTGGAAGCTTCCTGAGGTCCTCACAAGAAACAGATGCCAGTGTCACGCTTCTTGTACAACCTGCAGATGCATGAGCCACATAAATCCCTATTTCTTTATAAATTACCAAGCGTCAGGTTTCTTTAGAGCGGTGCAAAACAGACACAACACCGAAAATACAATGCCCAGAGAAAAAAAAATCACTGTACAACTGGATTTCATAAAAATTGAAAACTTCCATTCTTTAAAGGACACTGTTAAGAAAATGAAAAGACAAGCTGTAGTTCAGAAGAAAATATTTCCTTGTGTCCAGAAATATATATTAATGGAACTCGTAAAACATTATAACAACAAAAACAACAAAAATGACTGGGCATGGTGGCTCACATTTGTAAACTTTGGGAGGCTGAGTCAGGAGCATTGCTTGAGTTGAGAAATTCAAGACCAGCCTGAACAAAAATGAGACCTTGTCCCTACAAAAAAAATAGAGGAATTATCCAGCTGTGGTGGCACATGCCTGTAGTCCCAGGTTCTTAGGAGGCTAAGGCAAGAGGATTGCTCAAGCCCAGGAGTTTGAGGTTGCAATGAGCTATGATGATGCCACAGCCCTTTAGCCTGGACAACAGAGCAAGACCCTGTCTTGAAAAAAAAAAAAGATTAAAAATGGGCAAAAGATCTGGACACCTCACCAAAGACAATATAAATGGAAATCAACATATGAAAGGAGTCTTGGTATTAGGTATTATTAGTCATTTGAGAAATGTGAATCAAAACCATCATTAGAAACCACTATACACTATAATGACTAAAATTAGAAGGACTATCACAAGTGTTGATGAAAACATGGAGCAACTTGAGTTCTCATATGCTACTGGTAAAAGATATAAAAGTACAAACTACTTTTGGTGCCTGTGGCTCAAAGGAGTAGGGTGCTGGCCCCATATACAGGAGGTGGCAGGTTCAAACCCCGCCCAGGCCAAAAACTGCAAAAAAAAAAAAAAAAAAATTTGGTGGTACCTGTGGTTTAAAGGAGTAGGGCACTGGCCCCATATGCCAGAAGTGGCGGGTTCAAACAAAAACTGCAAAAATAATAATAAAAAAAGTGTGACTACTTTTTAAAATATGTCAGAGGTGGTGGGTTCAAACAAAAACTGCAGAAAAAAATAATAATAAAAAATAAAAAAAGTGTGACTACTTTTTAAAATGTTAGTTTTTAAGAAAGTTATAAATTATACCTACTGTATGATGCAACCACCCACCTCCTAGGTATTTACTCAAGAGAAATGCATTTGTCTTTAAAAAGATTACCCACATACTTTCATAGCAGCTTTATTTCTAATAGTAAAAAACTGGAAAAATCCAAATGTCCACCAACAGATACATGGATAAAGAAATTGTGTTTTATCCATACAATGAAGCACTACCCAGTTATAAAGAGGAATGAATTACTGAAATAATGTGGAAGGATCCCAAAATGATTATGCTAAGTGAACAGAAAAAGGGTACATAGTGTACTAATGAATCCATTTATATAAAATTCTAGAAAATACACACTAATCTGTAGTGCCAGGAAGCAGTGGCTGCCCAGGTCTAAATTGAGGGCAGGGTTACGAGGAGAAGGGAACAATTACAAAGGAGCCCAAGCAAACTTTTGGAAGTGATGGATGTGTTCATTATCTTGATTTTGATGACAGGTTTACAGGTGCATACATAATATTGAAATGTATCACATCACGTACTTTAAATATGTGGGATTCTTTAAAAAGACCAAAAGATGTGTAATGGCTAAGAGATTTCCTGCAAATCATACTGCTACTTTGAGGTAAAGTAAAACTCATTATGTGTACCTCAACTACATAGTAGTTACTTACTAAATATTTGTTTGAGAATTTAAAATGTGAGAGAGAGGAAGAAAGAGATAGTGTCATTTTAATGGCTTCCCATGATCCCCAGATTAAAACTCATGTTTTTGTTTGGTCTGCAAGGGCCGACACTATGTGGTCTCTTTCTCTCTCTCCAACCTCACTTCCTCCTACTCTCTTTCATGGCACCCTAGACACAGAAGCCCTCTTAAAACACCTGGATAGTGGGGCATCAGTTTTTGTTTTTTTTTAAGAGACAG
>CAUYQV010190014.1:0-17181 GCA_963574575.1 Galagoides demidoff
ATAAAAGGATTTTTTTCCTTCTGGGTAGATGTCCAGTAATGGGATTGCAGGATCAAATGGGAGGTCTAGCTTGAGTTCTTTGAGGATTCCATATTTCCTTCCAAAAAGATTGTCTAATTTTGCAGTCCCGCCAACAGTGTAAAAGTGTTCCCTTCTCTCTACATCCATGCCAGCATCTGTAGTTTTGAGATTTTGTGATGTGGGCCATTCTCACTGGGGTTAGATGGTATCTCAGGGTCACTGCTGGTCTGCATGGTGTGCTGTGACTATAATTCCTTTCTGACAGAAGCCTTTTTTTTCTATTTTCTCTTAGGTTGCTTATTTGTATCTTTTTTTTTTGAGACAGAATCTAATTTTATTGCCCTTGGTAGAGTGCTGTGGCGTCACAGCTCACAGCAACCTCAAACTCCTGGGCTTAAATGATTCTCTTGCTTCAGCCTTCCAAGCAGCTGGGACTACAGGCACCCGCCACAATACCCGGCTATTTTTTGGTCATAGTTGTCATTGCTGTTTGGCAGGCCTGGCCTGGATTCAAACCTGGTAGCTCTGGTGTATGTGGCTGGCGCCCTAGCTGCTGAGCTACAGGTGCTGAGCCTGCTTATTTGTTTCATTCGCTAACGTGTCTCCTGGTAGAGCCTATGGATGTACTGTCTTTGTCTCACTGGAACTTTAAGGATGTCCAGGCACAACAGGTCACTGCCTTCAGGGCTAGCTTTTTCTTCCTGTCCTCCCAGCTGGGACTGACTGCTCTCTAGGCCTACTGCAGTGTCGTCTTTGGGATTTTCCTTCATCATCCTGAGAGTTCTAAGAGCTGTTTTCCTGCATTGGAGTTCTTATTTATTCTATTGTTTTTCTTCTTCTTTTATTTTTTTCTAGTTTACTCCTTTTATTTATTTATTTAGACAGAATCTCACTTTGTGGCCCTTGGTAGAGTGCTGTGGCATCATAGCTCATAACAACTTCTAGTTCTTGGGCTCAAGCAATTCTCTTGCCTCAACCTCCCTAGCAGCTGGGACTACAGGTATGCACCACACAATGCCAGGCGTTTTTCTTCTTTTTTTTTTTGGTCAAAACTGAGTCTCACTCTGACTCAGGCTGGTCTCAAACTCCTGAGCTCAGGGCAATCCCCCTTGGCCTCCCAGAGTGTTAGGATTACAGGTGTGAACCACTGTGCCGGCCTCCTCCTTTCTGATGGAAGGTATTTTCCAAAAGTTTCTTGAGAAGGGATGCTTCACGTTCTTTGAGATACCTTGCATTTTGAAAATATCTTTATCCTACCCTCATACCTTTTCTTCTCAGAGTGTTGATGGCACCACTGCATTGTCTGCTGACTTCTGAGAGAAGCAAGGGGATTCTGACTCCTCATCCTTTGCAACTGGGATCTTTTGCTAAAATTCCTCTTCTAAAATGTCACAGAGATGTGCCTCAGGGTCTTTTATTGTTTAGCCAGGTAGGTCTTTCTTGGGACTATAGTCTGATAATTGTCTTACCTTATTTATTTGGCATTTCCTATCCTCCTCTGTTGTCTTCTTCATTCTTATTTAAAATTTGCTTTTACCTCCTGCTTGAATTCTTGAATTTTCTTACGTTTATTTTGGTATATATGACATTTTGCTTTATTTTCTGGGGAGTTCCCTTGACTTGACCAACCAGTTGTTCTATCACAAAGTTTATTTTGCCTATTACTTTAATTTTTAATTTCTGAGAGCTCTTGTTTAACTCTCGATTTGCCCCCCATCTTTGATGTCTTATTTCACAGACACAGGGTCTTCTCTGTCTTTCTAAGAATGTTAATAATGGTGATGTCTTGGAATTTTCCTCTTTGCCTATGATAGTTCTGTTCCCTCCAAGTTTCTGTTAGAGTCATGCTCAAATGTCTAGTTATTCCTGGTTCTCCATTCATATTTAAGGGTAAGGGACTTAAAAGCAATAGAATTTTTTGTTGCATGGGACAGACTTGCTGACTGATAGACTTCACTGTAGGGTGATTGGAAAGGAACCCAACTACAGTAGAATCTCCATAGTTGACCACCTCTGTAGTTGACCTAATTTTGATAGACTGGACATGTATCACCTGTACTGAGACGTATTAGTACAGTAGACTGAGTTCCTTATGTTGACCACCTCCTTAGGCTGATGGGTTTGTTCCAGTTCCTTGGGTAGTCAGCTTATAGAGGTATTTTGTTGGAGGACACTCTATAGATGTCTGTGTCTGTGGATCTTTTTTCTTGAGCTTATGAATTTTCTCCAGAAAAGAATCTTCCAATCTCCAACTCTGGGGATGTATAAGCCTGTCTTCCAGGGTTCTGGGAACTCAGTGGCAATAGGAAATGAGAGGGTGGGATGTCTCACTAGCCAATATTTAGACTTTCAATTAATCACTTTGGGAAGACTTGCTTTTAACTGTTGTTATCTCTAAATCTAGTATCCCTTTCAGGTCTGAAAATTAAAGATATTTTCAGGCATGTAGAATTTCCAAGCTTTATTTCCTAAGGTGTATGCTGCTTCTGGGATAGAGAGTTGTGTGCCCATCCCAGTGAAGAAGGGGCGGAGGGGCATGGCTGCTGGGAGAGAAACTTGCCAGTCTTCTCATCCTACCACTGGAGCCATCTGTCCTCTACTCTACCAGCTTTTTGTGATTTACTGGCATGACTTCTGGATTTTTAGCTTTTCTGTCTTTGCAACTACCTAGCTTTTATATTTTGTAGTGGGCCAGGTTCGATGTTACTTTTTAGTGTCTAGTATTTTGTTTAATATCACGTTAATTTTGTGTTATCATCTTATCGTCACCTTATTATTTGCTTTTATATGTTTGGTTCTCTTGGGTTAAAAGTGTTAATGCCCACTGCCATCATTCTCATGAAGTTAGGGCGGGAGTGAGGTTAGCATCTACCATCAGGGGGCCCCATCCATTTGTTGGCCTTCTTCTGGATAATAGGCTGAGCTCTGCCTCCTTAAGACTTTCATCAGTAGTCTAACTTTCAAGTTCACTCTTTTTCATTCATTTATTTTTGGTAATGAAAGTGCAGAACTTATTGTGGAAAGAAAAGGGTTGGGGCATGGAACTTGTAGTTGGTACATCTGTTAAAATTTTCTTTCCAAAGACATTTTATCAGTGAATTGTTCTAAATTGATGACTAATGTACTACTTCTTCCATGTTTTTTGACATACATACTTTTAACCTTAAAACCTTCAAGGATAATCAGACACCATCACATGCCACAGTGAAATCTTTGTCAAAAGAGGAGTGAACTGATGTGGCAAACTTCTTTGTTGTCTTATTACATAAGCAATTGCAACAGCCATTCCAGTTTCAGCAACCATCACCCTGATTAGTCACCAGCCATCGACAGTGAGGCAAGACCTTCCACCAGCAAAGAGACTGCAACTAACTGACAGCTTATATGACTATTAGCTTTTTTTTTTTTTTTTTTTTAGCAATGAAGTATTTTTATTTATTTATTTATTGCAGTTTTTGGCCAGGGGCTGGGTTTGAACCTGCCACCTTCGGTATATGGGGCTGGTGCCCTACTCCTTTGGGCCACAGGCGCCACCCAGCAATAGAGTGTTTTTAATTAAGGGAAAAAAAAACTTCAAGGATAATTTCACATAGATGACTGAGGAAATGACTCACCTCTGATTTATTAATAAGCATATGTATCCAACTTGGTCAGATTATGTAGGTTGTGTGGGAGTCTAGACTTCAGATCAAGTTGTATCAAGAGTTTTACACTGTTACTTTCACAAAGTAACACAGCCTGCCTGTCCAAAGTGCTACTTAATGACTGCATGTATATGTGTGTATTCTTTTGAACAGTTACACACTGACAAGAAACAGATCAGCGTTGGGTTCATTGGCTATCCAAATGTTGGCAAGAGCTCTGTGATAAACACATTACGATCCAAGAAAGTTTGCAATGTGGCCCCCATTGCAGGTGAAACAAAGGTATGTCTGGCTCAGGGAGTATTACTTCTGTGTTTTTTATTTCCACAGAGGATAATTGTTTAGGACATGGAGATTTCTGTCCACTGCTCTTGAATGCAGACTACCATTTTAAGTCTTCACATAATAGTTTGGAATTTACCAGAGTTATTTTGCCCACTTTGATAAGACTGAGAATATTTTATATGCCACTGTGTGGCTGTGGCGTGATTTGGGTAATGTGATTCATATGAAAGTCTGTTTTAAATTGTCATTTCAACCTTTTACTTTGATAAACAAAATTAACCCAATAAAATTTGAAGGCTGAGCTAAGAAGGAAAACTCAGGCCTGGCATGGTGTCTCATGCCTATAATCCTAGCACTCTGGGACCTGAGGTCAGGAGTTCAAGATCAACTTGAGCAAGAGCAAGACCATGTTTCTACTAAAAGTGGGCATCGTGGTGTGCACCAGCAGTCTCAGTTGCTTGGAAGGCTAAGGATTGCTTGAGCCCAAGAGTTGAGTTTGCCGTGAGCTTTGGCTGATACCACAGCACTCTAGCTTGGGCAGCAGAATGGGACTCTGTCTCAAAAAAAGAAAAAGGGAGGCTCGGTGCCCATGGCTCAGTGGTTATGGTGCCAGCCACATATACCGGGGCCAGTAGGTGGGTGGGTTTGAACTCAGTGGTTATGGCACCAGCCACATACACTGGGCCTGGTGGGTTTGAACTTGGCCTGGGCCTGCTAAACAACAGTGATAACTACAACAACAAAAATAGCCAGGCATTGTGGCAGGTGCCTGTAGTCCCAGCTGCTTGGGAGGCTGAGGCAAGAGAATCGCTTAAGCGCAAGAGTTTGAGGTTGCTGTGAGCACTGACACCACAGCACTTTACCAAGAGCGACAAAGTGAGACTCTGTCTCCAAAAAAAGGGGAGAGGACTCAACCTTAGGGTAGATTCTGAGAGTTGGGGGTCATATCCTGGAACACAGAGGATTTTGGGAATAGCGTGGTTCTGCTTAAAGTCAAAGAGGCTATGCAGTACTAAGTGTCCAGGAGTATGCAGGGAGAGGTTCCTTGGGTATTAATTCTAGGTAGAGATCCTGTTTCTGCATTATTCTTAGAGTCTTAGGTGGTGGAAACTATGGTTTATATTTAGTGGAAGTGTCTTGTGCATGGACCAAATATTGGAAAGAGTTAGAAGCTTAATTACTTTTCTTTGACTCTCCCTTTCCTGCATCCTAATGTTATATGAGCATCAGGGGTTTGTGAAATTAGATCCTGGTATTTGGTGTGGGATGTCTCTGACTTTTTTTTCTCTTCAGGTCTGGCAATATATTACCTTGATGCGTCGGATATTCTTGATTGACTGTCCGGGTGTGGTTTACCCCTCTGAGGACTCGGAGACAGACATTGTGCTAAAAGGAGTTGTGAGTACTTGGTGCTGATAGGCTGTTTGTGTTTTGGGGAAAGCGTTCTCTAGGGAACCCTGGATACTTCTGCTTTTTACTCATGCAGAAGACAGTTTGAGGTCAGTCTGTCTGACCAGACTTAAGGAACATGATGCTAAACAGGGCATCCTCAGTGAAGGCCGTTTGAGGGGTTAGTGGAACCATGGGCAAATCTGGTCAATATCATCCCTCAAAGGAGTCTGTAGTTTACACATAGGATCCAAAGGGAAGCAGAGCCTGTTTATGTTTAGTGCTAATTCATCCTCGTGGGTTTATGAGTTGAGTCATTTTGGAACCCAGTCATTTCCTACTTGCTTCTGAATGTGCCTGAGAACGTTAAATGGTTCCACTTAACCTTAACCATGCTGTGGGCTATGCATCCTGTGCACAGTCCTCTTCTCCTTTCTTAAGCTATTCCAGTCTTTTTGTGTCCTGGGATTGGCAGCCTTTTAACCATTTCTGCAAATGAGTAACGTGAAGCAGTCCAAGTTTAAATTGTTTGTGGAAGCCACACAGTTAGTTTGTGGTGAGTTGTGATTAAAGCGGAGTTCTGGGCTTCGTGGCTGTGGTCAGCCTTCAGTGGTGCTGCTTGCAGTTGACCATGTCTAGCCACTTTGGAGACAGGCTCCTGCCAGACTCCACTTTTCTTGTGATGTTGAAATCTGTTTTCAAATAGTGTTATGAAGAACACAAGGAACTTCACTACTTCCACAATAACCAAGTTTGTAAGCAGGAGATTTCCTATTAACATTTAGGTTCAAGTGGAAAAAATTAAGACTCCTGAAGACCACATTGGTGCTGTACTTGAACGAGCAAAGCCGGAATATGTCAGCAAGACATACAAGATTGATTCTTGGGAGAATGCCGAGGACTTTCTTGAGAAGCTAGCTCTCCGGACTGGGAAGTTATTAAAGGTGAGCCAGGATTCGTGAGAATTTAGACTGGTAGATATGGCAGGCATGTGTGTATGTGATGTGGACCTTTGTTTCTATGTATTGTGTGAGTTGTGTGAAACTTGGCCCATAGTGAGTGTGGATCCAGGCAGGACAAGTGAAATGCTCCCAAAGGGGAAAGTGGTTTTCTTCATTGAATTTAATGGGGAATCTTACTCTGATGTTTCAGGGTGGAGAACCCGACTTGCAGACTGTCGGTAAGATGGTTCTCAATGACTGGCAGAGGGGCCGTATTCCCTTCTTTGTCAAGCCACCCAACGCAGAGCCACCTGCAGCTCCCCAGGTAAAAACAGCATGGACCCACCTCTGAGAAAGCATGGTTTCTCTAGATGTGTTGTGACTTTTGATTGTTTCCCCTTTGAGCATCTTTTCCTAAGTGGTAGGTATTTTGACTACAGTGCCTCATTTCAGTGTGCCAGCGCCATGGCCTTGTTGGGGGATGCATTCAGAGTGTAATAAATAGATGTATGAGAGAAGACTAAGCTTAGATACCAGTCTTTAGGGCCTTGGAAAGAGAGCTCATTAAATGTAAGTGATCTGGTACCCATGTGTTTTCTCATGCTTCAGAGACAGAATCATAGCTGAAATTGATAAACATTTATTGGCACCAGCCATGTGCCAAGCATAGGGAACTTAAAGCCTTGCCCCTCAAGAAGCTCATGATCCAGTGGGAGAGGAGAGTTATATAGTTGATACTTGGGGAAAGAAGTGCTAGGTCTGGGGCCTCTGGCTGTGTTAAGAAGCTTCCCTACCATCTGACATGGTTTCCCTGACCTCTGCAGTGGACTGCCACAAGGCTCGACATCCCTCCTTTGCTTTTATGTTTCTAGGGCCTTTTTCAGAACTCAGCCAATTATCTTGAAATGGTTGCCTCACATTTTGCCTCTATCTTGTTTGGTCCATACAACTCTAGCTTCTTGTTACTTGTGCTCCATGCCCAGAGATGCCTTTGTAACTCTGTATTCCCAGTTGAATACATTCTTCAGCATTTAAAAGTTAGCATGCCTGCAACTAACATTAACCAACCTTCTCCCCTCTCCCTGCTAAAACCACCAAACAGAACAGCTCCTCTCCCTCTTCTTTTTATTAAGTTATTCATTTACTGATGCATTCACATACTGAGTGCTGAGTGAATTCACACTTCGTATGTGCCAGGTACTCCTCTGGGTACTGGGGTGCTTCAGTGAGAAGCAGACAAGGCCTTGCCCCCCCCACACGCACTTACATTCCAATGGGGGAGTGTGTGTTTTTTTCCTGAGACCAAATATGTATCTTTTCCCCACACCATTTATGTATAACACTTTGAAACCAGTTGAGTGTCTTAACAATTATATTTGACCCTGACACTAACTCCGGACATAGTGCAGACCCCTCAGATGAGGGCCTCCATGCCACAAGACTGCCCTCATTTCAGATACCAGCTGCAGGCTATACTCACTTAGGCCCAGCTGACAACAAGGTTTGATAATTTGTTGAAACGACTCATGGAACATGAGGAAGTGCATTACTTGCAATTATAGTTTTTTATAGCCAATGGGAGAGATGCCCAGAGGTACAGTGGTGGGTGTGGCCCACACCTGTAATCCTAGCACTCTGGGAGGCTGAGGCAAGAGGATTGCTTGAGCTCAAGAGTTTGAGGTTGCAACTCAGCGCCTGTGGCTCATGTAGCCAAGGCACCAGCCACATACACCTGAGCTGGCCAGTTTGAATCCACCCTGAGCCCACCAAACAACAATGATGGCTACAACCAAAAAATAGCCAGGTATTGTGGCGGGCGCCTGTAGCCCCAGCTACTTGGGAGGCAGAGGCCGGGCACACCATCCTCCCAGCACATTGATGTGTTTCCCAACCCAGAAGGTCTTGGAAGGCCGTCTTGCAGGGTTCCTGTGGAGGTTTCATTATATAGGCATGACTTGACCAGACTTACTCTTCAGCTCCTGGTGCCTCCCCAGAGGTCACAGTGGGGCTGAAAGCCCCAACTCTAAACAAGTGCTTGGTCTTTGTGGTGACCCATCCTCCATCCTGAAGTTACCAGGGGCCCCCACTTTGAGCTGCTGTGAGTCACCACATTAGCATAAACTATGGAGGGATGCTCAGGGGCTTCTTATATATAACAAAAGACACCCATTCCTCAGGAAATTCCTAGGGTTTTTGGAGCTTTGCCAGGAACGGGGCACAAAGATCAAATATAGGGGGGTGCCAAAAAATGTATGTACAGTTTAAGAAAGGAAAAAATTATTAAAATTATAATACTCAAGTTTGACTTCTGCAATTTTAAGAGATACAAGATATACTATATGAGGTAACAAACAGTAATATTACTACTTTAATACAGTTTTTTCTTTTCTTAAAATGTGTATTCATTTTTTTGCCACCCTTTCTGTATTTTATTAATCATAGGGAAACAGATAATTATGTAATATTTAATATCAGGGAGTATTGTGTGCTTGGAAGGAAACTGAACCAGGTGAGGGGTTTGAGGCAGCCACAGGAGTACCTACCTTAGTGTGAGAGGTGAACCAAGAAGGGCTCTGAGGAAGTGGCATTTTAGCAGAATGAAAAGAGGCAAGAGCCCTACAAGTGTCTTGGGAGACATTCCAGGCACAGGAGCAGCATGCCCAATTCCAAAGGCAGGAGTGTGCTTGGCCTGTGCAGAGGGTGGGAGGAGGTACAGTGGCTTGAACAGTGGGCAAGGGGAGGGTGGTGTGATGGGAAGCTGTTGGAAGGGTTTTTCTTTGGAGAGCCATCTGTCTGTCCCCAGGATCATTCTGGATGTCTAGATACTATCACTGCTGTCTTGTAACCTTGTGTGGAAACACCTGAATTATCTTTATCCCTTCGTCCATATCTAGTCAATATGTTTTTTGTTTTTATATGAGCAGTCTTTGCTCTGATCTGCTCGATAAGTTTAAATAATTAGTTCAGCAAATTCCCCAAAACTATTGTGTCCCCTAAATCCTGTGATTCTCTTTTTTTTTTTGTGAGAATCCTGAAAGCTAAAAATTGCCTCACTAGACAAAATTTACAAATGTACATATAAATTTTATATACCATTTCCTGAATTTTGTAGATCTCTGACATATTTACCACTTTACCTGATTACTGTTGACTTTGGAAAATCACTTAAGTTCCGTGAGTCTCATTTGCAAGGATAAAATGATACTATATATGTGAAGCAACAGTAGAAAGCTTGGCACGTGTTTATCTTTGCACTGCTGCCTAAAGAGGCCAGTCATTTTAGATGTTCGTGTCCCCAAGCTTAGTACTCATTATGAACTTTCCTCACTCACAAAATGCCCCTTGAGTTACAGTCTTTCTTCAAGTTGCCTCCTGTCCTGAGTCTTCTTTGGGTTGCCGTAACATTACCACAGACTAGGTATTTGAAAATGAACAGAAGTTTATTTGGCTCACAGTTACAGAGGCTGGGACATCCAAGAGCATGGCATCAGCATCTGATAGGGGCCTTCACACTGTGTCATGCCATGGCAGAAGGTGAAAGGGGGCTTGCTTTCATAACATACTCTTGCAGCAACTAACCCACTTCCAGATAGCACTAATCCGTTCATGAGGGCAGAGTCCTCACCATTTACTCTTCTCTTATTAGGCCCTACTTTCCAACACTGTTGCATTGAAGGTTAAGTTTCCAACACATGAATTTTGGTACATGTTCACACCATACAACCTCAAATGCCTCTCCTGAGTACCTGATGCGTTCTAAGCTAGTGCTGTTCTGGTACTTACCATTTAGCATGGCTTTTGTTTTTCTGTTATGTGTGTTAATTTTATATGTGCTTCTCTCAACAGCCCCTATTCCTGACAATATTCAAGGAAGATTAGGGAATCTTACTTGTATGGTAAATTGGCTCGGCGCCTGTGGCTCAATCGGCTAAGGCACCAGCCACATACACCTAAGGTGGCAGGTTCCAATCCCCATCCCGGGCCCGCCAAACAGCAATGATGACTGCAACCAAGAAATGGCCGGGCGCTGTGGCGGGTGCCTGTGGTCCCAGCTACTTAGGAGGCGGAGGAGGAGACTCCCTTGAGCCCAGGAGTTGGAGGTTGCTGTGAGCTGTGATACCATGGCACTCTACCCAGGGGGATAGCTTGAGGCTCCATCTCAAAAAATAAAATAAAATAAAATAAAGTTTCAAACTTGTATGGCAAATTGTTGATTGGTTTTAGCGGTTTAAATTGTTTTTAGTTAGTTTATCCTTTGGAACTGCAGGTGTATATTCTCTTGATCCTTTAATATTAGTTTCTGGGTTGAATGTACATTGATTTAAAATAGATTAATGATGTGATTCACATTTGGGTGTTTTTAGTACTTTGCCTTAGTCCTAAAAAGAGTATTACCTCATTTGAGAGCAAGGTATAAGTTGAGAAATTCAGTTTTTTTTTTGTAGAGACAGAGTCTTACTTTATCGCCCTTGATAGAGTGCGTGGCATCACAGCTCACAGCAACCTTCAACTCCTGGGCTTAGGCAATATTCTTGCCTCAGCTGAGTAGCTTGGACTACAGGCATTTGCCATAGTGCCCAGCTTTTTTTTTTTTTTTGGCAATTTGGCCAGGGGCAAGGTTCGAACCTGCCACTCTTGGTATATGGGGCTGGCACCCTTCCCACTGAGCCACAGGTGCTGCCCAGAAATTCAGTTTTCATTTTTCTGATTACTTTTCTCTCTCCTATCCTGCTTCCACCTCTTTTGGCCTCAGTAGCATCCACCCTCTGCATCTTCAGAAGTTGTCCCAGAAACAACCCAGGAAAATCCAGAAGAGGAAGTTGTAGACACTGTCGGTAAAGGGTCAGAATCTGTCATTGAGAAAGAAAAACAAGAAGACAGTCAATGTGATGCCAACTCTGAGATGCAGCAGATTCTTGCACGGGTTCGGCAGAACTTTGGCAAAATCAATGTGGTGCCTCAGTTCTCTGGGGATGACCTGGTTCCTGTGGAGATGTCAGATCTTGAGGAAGAGCTTGAAAGCTTTTCTGCTGAAGAGGAGGAGGAGGAGGAACAAGGACAACAAGGAGACAGTGAGGAAGAACCTTACCAAGAGCCCCAGGAGGAACATGTGGAAAGTAACACCAAAGCAGTTATTAAAGTGCTGGATGAAAAGATTGCTAAATATCAGAAGTTTTTAGACAAAGCCAAAGCTAAAAGGTTTTCAGCAATCAGGTAATATTTTCATCTTCTAATAAATTGTATTATACTTTGCTTATTCCCAGAAACTTGCTGTGAGTATTAGAGCAGTTTATTTATGGGGGTGAGGGGTGTTATTGCCATTATATTGTGGGCTTGTTCTGTTCTATTCTGTTTTGTTGTTTTTCTTTGGTTTTTCTGAGATGGGGTAAGTCTGTGTTGACCAGGCTGGTCTTGAACTCCTGGGCTTAAGTGATTCTCCTGCCTAAGCTTGCTGAGTATTGGGGACTATAGGCACACAACATCATGCCCTGTTGTTATTGCCATTTTTAAAAAGTTATTTGTAAGGCCTGGCATGGTGGCTCATACCTGTAGTCCTAGCACTGTGGGAGGCTAAAGTGGGTGGATCACCTAAGCTCACAGGTTAGAGACTCCATCTCTAAAAAAAAAAAAATAGCCGGGCATTGTGGTGCGCGCCTGTAGTCCCAGCTATTTGGGAGGCTGAGGCAAGAGAATCGCTTCAGCCTGAGAATCTGAGGTCTCTGTGATCTGTTATGCGACAGCACTCTACTGAGAGTAACAAAGTGAGACTCTGTCTCAAAAAAAGAAAAAAAATGACTTGGGGGTGGTGCCTGTGGCTCAAAGGAGTAGGGTGCCTTCCGCATATACCAGAGGTGGTGGTTTCAAACACTGCCCTTTCCTAATACTTCAAAAAAATAAAAAAAAAAAAGACATAAAATTCAACTACTTAAAGGATGGGAAGCTTAGTTGTCCAGTCTTTTAGAAATGCCCAGGGGAGCTACAAAAACTATTGGATGTTCACTGCTTCCCCTGGTGATAAGTAGATAAACAGGCGTCGGGATTCTTTAAGCTGTGAGTTTGCTGCAGGTCTCTCCGTCGTGTGATCTGGACAGTTGAGAGGACTGTTGGACAGCTTCATTACTTTATTCTGTTTCAGAATTTCCAAGGGGCTGAGTGAAAAGGTATTTGCAAAATGTGAAGAACAAAGAAAAACATCTGAAGAAGCTGTAGATGATACAGGTGAAGATAATTTAAATTATTTAGATGTGATTTGCATCTTTAGAACTTTGGGAAACCTGAGTTTAATCCCCACATTACCTCTCATATAGCCATCCACACAAGTATTCATCATCTCTGGCAGGTTACAGATTACCTTGTTACCACATACTATTTATCATACAGATTGGATTATCCACTTTTCATTCTGCACATTTCTTAGAATGAAATTGGCAGTTCAGGAAACTGCTTCTTTAAAAAGGGTACATAAGTAACCGTAGAATTCAAGGATGGGTCTGTAGACAGATGGAGGGGTGGTGTGGGTCACGCATTTATTCTTTATTCCCTTTTGCTGTCCACGTCTGTATTGAGTGTGTTTAGAGCAGGGGTCCTCAAACTTTTTAAACAGGGGGCCAGTTCATTGTCCCTCAGACCGTTGGAGGGCCAGACTGCAGACCCTGGGATGAGTCAGCTGCTAAGCAGGACAGGCAGCAGCAGCAAAAACACCCGGCTGGGTGGATAAATGTCTTAGGTGGGCTGCATGTGGCCTGCAGGCCACAGTTTGAGGACACCTGGTTTAGAGGCTTCTGAGGGCCTTCCTAGCCTGGGCCATCCTGCCTAATCCTGTGCTCTGTACTCTGCTCACCTGCTCCATCTACAGCAACCTTTCCCCTCCTTCCAACACATCAAGCTTGTTCCCATCATGTTGGGTTTACAAATTTTGAATAGAAAATTTCTGGTTTTTTGTATGTGTGTTTGTGTATTGTTTGTATCCAGTACCTGCCAAAAAGGGAAGAAAGCGGAAGGCACAGAGGGAGGAGGAGCATTCAGATAAAACTCCCAGGACACTGACATCAAAGGAGGTGAGTGTTTGGGGTCTTAAATGTGACTCAGAGAAAGTAGAGAGCAATCCATTTAACCCCCAAGACCTACTCTCTAAAACAAATGGGTTAGAGCCTAATGTTCCGGTCCTCAGTGACCTGAGGTCAGAAATACGGTGAAAATAGCTGGATGTTGTGGTGGGCTCCTGCAGTCCCAGCTATTTGGGAGGCTGAGGCAAGAGAATCGCTTAAGCCCAAGAGTTTGAGGTTGCTGTGACTCCACAGCACTCTACCCAGGACAACAGCTTGAGACTCTGTCTCAAAGAAAAGGAAAGAAATACGGTGAAGAGGTGGTGGCCTGTTTGGTCAAGGTCCATGAGTTCTTGATCACTGTTCTCAAGCCTATGGCTTATTATTTAGAAGAGTGGCTTGTTTTGCATGGCCCCAGGGAAGTGACACACCATAAGCAGAGCAAGTTAGGAAGATAGATCTCAGCCTCCGGGAAAGATATTTTTGGAGCTGGGGTGTTCAGAGCTAGAGCAGGCACTCTGGGCAGAGGTATAGTTATCAGCAGCATTCAGCCTTACTGCAGGGGACCACTTGCACAGAAAGGATTCAGGGCACTGGTTGAGGCTGGGCCCAAATGAGAATCTGTAAGTGGGAGTTGTCATAAGTCATAGTAGAAGGGTAAATGGAGATCTGTGAGGTTAGCTATCATTCTTGCTAGCTGTGCTTCCAGTAGCTGTGGAGGCAGCTTGGGCAGTGGAACATAGTGAGGCTCCTGTTATGTGACTTTCAGTGTCTGATTTCAAAGTCTCTCTCCCTCACCTTTTTTTCCTGCCATCTTTTACAGCGGAGGCGAGCAGCACGGCAGCAGCAGTCCAAAAAAGTTGGTGTGCGTTACTATGAAACACATAATGTGAAGAATAGGAATAGGAACAAAAAGAAGACCAATGATTCAGAGGGACAGAAACACAAACACAAAAAGTTCAGACATAAGCAGTAACATTTAAAAAGTTTATTAAATTATACAAAAGAATGCAATTAGAAATTGTGCTTTCTTCCTGTGCTTTTGCATTTCTCAGGCCATTATGCATTTGTTCTGAGGTTTAACGTGTGAAGCCATTCTCCAGTGCTAGTGAAAGTAGAGATCAGAGTTTCTCACCCTTAAAGATTTCACCGATTGAGTCCATTGGTACTTCAGGTGGTTGGATTAGCTCTCTTAGTCTCTCCAGAGAGTAACCTTGTAAAAATATCTGACAAAAATAGGGGACGAAGTCTACAAATTGTAAAGTGGTATTTCTTCTGTGCTGGTAATTAGCAAATTGGAACAGAAGCATATGATACTGTAAAAAGAAATCTCAAGGGTGGTAATATACATAGCCTGGGCCTTAAAATTTGAGGGAAAGGCAACAGCCGCTAAAGTTGCTCATTGAGTCTGAAGTGGAGGACACAGGTGCATTACTGTCTTAAGAGTCCTGGAACTAGCAGATCCCAGTGGACAGAGTTCTTTCCCCAGGAAGTGGCAGCAAGAACAGGTCATTTTAATGGAACTTAACAATTCCTCAGGACACTGTAGCAGCATGAAAGCTGTGACTTGAAACTGGAGACTAGAGCATACTGGGTACACAAGGCTCAGGGAAACAGCTCTTCCTTGGCCACTAGTTCTTCCAGTGAGCCTCGAAGTCCTGCCAGGGTGGATGGCAGGTCAAAGCTCTGCTAAGAAGTGAGTCTCCTCTCACACCTCTTCAGGGGAATACTGAGCATGTTAGTGCCTTCTTTAGGTAATTTTACTTCTGCACCTTCACTGAATGATGGAAGACACATGTCATGCTACCTTAGCTAGGTTTAGACCACTAACTCAATTTTCTGGATCTACAAAACCAGAAGAGTTTAATTAAAGAAATAGTAAAATGTAGTTCTCTACACACCATAGTCTGATCATTAGTAATTAGAAGTACAAGTGACATTTGGTTACCTCTCCAGTTGATAATTGAATAGAGCTAATGGAGGGGATACAGACTCAAGGTAGAATAAAGTGAACAAATCACATCTGGCGGTGGTAGAGCTGAGTTGTAAGCTGACTTGCTTTTCCAGCAAACATTACTTTCTGCAAAGCCATGGGTTTGACTCTGCTATTGTTTCCTAACCTAGGCAGTCTGACACTAAGTAGGAAAGAGTCCAGTTGACTTAGCAAGTGGGAATAAAACAGTATAAAACCAAAGCTCCAAAATGAGTAACTAGAAATCCATTCTAGTAGAAATGAAGAATCATGAAATAAGGACTGAGGCCAGAGAAGCCCAAGTTAAGGTACAAGATGAATTGTGAATTAAAAGTTTGAGGGAAGCAGAGAAGCAGCTTCATTTGGCCAGAAAAAAGCGATGCAGAGTGATGATGAGAAAGCTAGTGCTTTCTCAGTTACTATTTGAGTTGACAGATCGCAAGTTTGGTTAACAAGCCATGTACTGAGACTGTCAGAGCACCACCACCTTCCACTGCACAGCCAGGAGCCTGACTGGCAGACCTTAAGTGTTTGATGACACTGGACAATAGCGTGACTTCTGGAAAACACAGGTGGTGATGAGGGGAGGATATGGCTTGTTCACTCATGAAACTAGCGTTTTATTACAAAAGGCTTATGATGGGATAGTAGTATTTGCTGAAACCCATATGGAAATTATCACTTCTTTGGTGCAATAATGCCTTCCAGTTGGGCCTGAAAAACAAAAACAAAATTAATACTTGAAACTTGTAGCCTGACGCAAATAGCTAAGAGGTGATAAAAGTCTCGAAAGAATGATCCAAATGTGGCCACTCCAAGTGGTGTCTTGTTCCTTCATTCCCAACTCCGTATTTTCTAGATTAGCTAGTTTCTGGCTCAGCATACAGTTGCTGCATTATATGAAATCAGAGCTTTCATGGTTTCCATACAATAATGGCTCAGTGTATAAAGCATTGGAAAGAAAATTGAATAAGTTGTTGAAATAGTGGTTTTTCATGGCTCATTCCAAGCCTGAAAATGTCTGCTAACTTAAACATTTGGCTCTCTGGTTTAGGGTCCTGGGAGCTCTGCTGAGACTAGAGGTTTGGTAAACAGCAAATTTTTGGCTACTGAGACAACTTGACGCTCAATTAGAGAAAATTACTACTAGTGAGTAGAAAGCTGTCTATCTTGTATGCAAAGCTTAAGATGATTGAGAGTTATTTACCATGTTCCTCTGAGAGCCAGTAAAATAATTTACTATCATAGTGTGTAGTTCTGTTCTGAGAAAGGCAAAGCTGTTTTATTTGCAGTGCAACTTTGAGCCAATAGAAGTCTCACATCTGTTCAGCTAGCTCATAGGTGATTAAAAAAAAAAAAAAAAAACTTCTGGGCAGTGCCCGTAGCTCAGTGCTTAGGGCGCCAGCCACATACAAGGGGGCTAACAGGTTTGAACCTGGCCCGGGCCTGCTAAACAACAATGACAACTTCAACAAAAAAAATAGCCAGGTATTGTGGGGGGCATCTGTAGTCCCAGCTACTTTGGAGGCTGAGGCAAAAGAATCGCATAAGCCCAAGAGCTTGAGGTTGCTGTGAGCTTGACACGATGGCACGCTACAGAGGCAACATAGAGAAACTATCTCAAAAAAAAAAAAGCTCAGTGCTCACAGCACAGTGGTTATGGCATCAGTGACATAACACTGAGGCTGGCAGGTTCGAACCCAGCCTGGGCCTGCTAAACAACAATGACCACTGCAACAACAACAAAAAATAGCTGGCATGGCAGGTGCCTATAGTCCCATCTACTTGGGAGGCTGAGGCAAGGTAATGGCTTAAGCCCCAGGTTTGAGGTTGCTGTGACCTGTAACTGTGGGCGACATATATTCTTTCTCCAAAAAAAAAAA
>CAUYQV010190017.1:0-15219 GCA_963574575.1 Galagoides demidoff
GGAACTCCACCCTTCACTTGGTTTTAAGTATGTATGGAATGTTATGATAGGGCATAGTAGTAGTGGTGGTCAGACATGGAAATGGTGGGGAGACAAAAATATACATGTGAAATAAACTCAGTATTTAAAAAAAAAAAAAAAAAAAGAATGAAGACAGGAGGAGCATCAGGTTGCGCTGGGGAGCATGGTAACTTCTGCTTTGACCTGCCAAGTCTGAACCATTGTGGATAATGTACAAAGACCAGCAGTTAGAGGCGTTGCTTGACTTCTTAAGTGGGTCTGTGGATTACGCCCTGCTTCGAGACCCAAGCAACAAAAAGCAGATGAAATCTAAGAAGAAAGCCATTTTTTCCACTTTTGAACAGAATCCAACACTATATGTTACCCTAAAAATTGCAGGCTTTGCCAGACTTAGGAGGAGTTTCTCTAATAAGGCCCTGAGGTTGTCTGTCGGCCATCTCAGTGAAGCTCATCAAGGTGGCATCCAATCCTCCAGGGTGAGCCGAAGATGAATGACACAGCTGACACGGTGGCCACTGCTGACATTTAGTGCTCACAGAAATAACCAGAGAAATTTTAAAGGATAGGACAGAATCTGAAAGGGGAAGAGGGCTGGATGCATTATTATCGTTCTGAGAATGTAAATGGGACCCAGTTAATTCTCCCGTGCAACTGAAGCCTACAGCTTACCAGTTTATAAACATATTAGTTAAAGTGAAAAATTGAAACCATGTCACTCATACTGTTTGTAGGTTCCCTTTTTACACTTAACAACATGGTGAGCATCTTTCTGTATCACAACATTCTTCTATAATTTCATGTTTAAAGTTGAATAGCATCTGATTATACACCATGATTATAATAATCACCTATTGTTGGACAACTAGGTTTGAATAAAGCTTTTTAAGCTAATTTTAAGCATTAAGCCCATCATCCCAAGTAATCATATTTTTATAATGACATCTGATAGTGATACCTAAGTATCTTATTCAAAGACTCCTTGTCAAAAAATTTCCTTTAAGTTTTTAAAAAGAAGAAAAAAAACTTTCAAAAAGCCTTATATAGCCAGCTAAAAGAATGCACAGCAACTGACTATAAGAAGAAAGTAAAATCACTCACTGGCTGGGGTTGCATTAATTGCATCAAGCCACTAGCGTACCATATTGTACAATAGAAGAGGCAGGTAATTCACTAAATGGTACCCTGGTGGCACAAAAGAGTAAATGCATCTCCAATAAGTGAACCATGTGTTCTCTGTCAGCAGGAGGAAGTGATTTGTTTAATATCTCCCTTCCCATCCCATGGATGCTTACTGGCCCCTCCTTGAGTGAGCCATAAATGTAGACAGAGATGCCTGGGAGCTCATGCTCTTCCTTCTGCCCATAAAGTTCATCAGTTCCCCCAATTTCTGTGCCCAACCAGCTTCTACTTATCATCCAAGAAGGTTCAACTAATACTTCCACCCAGAAAGCCTTTCTCAACCATGTTAATCTTGAGCCAACTGTTCTCAAAGGGTCCTACCTATATCTCTGAGTGTGATTCACAATTTATTGAAATGGTAATTTGATATTCACCCACCAAATCATAAGCCTCTTCAGGTTAGAACCTTGCCTTCTACTGAAATACTCACAGGGTCTAGTATATTGCTTCCTTCAATAATCACTGAAAAGGAGTCTTGTGATTCAGAGATTGCCACAAAGTTTCACCTCCCTACCAATATTTTCTACTGAGAATAATCAAACAATTGCTTAACTGTGAAGGTCATATACAATTTTCTAATAAAACAACAATTTTTTTTTTTTTTTGAGACAGAGCCTCAAGCTATCCCCCTCGGTAGAGTGCTGTGACATCACAGCTCACAGCAACCTCCAACTCCTGGGCTCAAGCGGGTCTCCTGTCTCAGCCTCCCAAGTAGCTGGGACCGCAGGTGCCCGCCACAACGCCCGGCTATTTTTCTGGTTGCAACCGTCATTGTTGTTTGGCAGGCCCGGGCTGGATTCAAACCCGCCATCTTAGGTGTATGTGGCTGGCACCTTAGCCGCTTTAGCCACAGGAGCTGAGCCTAAAACAACAATTTGATGCACATTCAATGTCTAATCATTGCTGCGATGCTTGGTAATTAAACAAATAGGTGATTTGTATAAATTATAAACATTGATAATTTCTAGGAATGTGGTAGGAAGGTATATGGTGATCAACTTCTCTCTCCATCAGAAATGGGACTGACCTCACCTGTCCACGACTATCTAAATGTCTCAAGTTCCAAAACAGCCCCTTATTCTATCATAACTTCTCCTCCACCTTCAACAAATTCTCCATGGTAATAATTATTTTCACAGAAAAATGAGATCTAGCCTGTAGTCCTAGCTACTCAGGAGGCTGAGATAAGAGAATCACTTGAACCCAAGAGTTTGAGATTGCTGTGAACTAATACGCCAGGGCACTCTACCAAGGGAGGCAAAGTGAAACTTTGTCCAAAAAAAAAAGAAAATGAGATTGAGCTGAAAGACTTCTTTTGTACTGAACTGTCTATCATTTTTATGAGCCTAATGTTCTGCCAGGGCTTCCTGAGATTTTTAGGAAGAGACACTTCCTTAGAAATTTCCTTCATTTCCTGCCCTCTCCTAATGCCTTTTTTTCCTTAATAACTAAGTGCAATAGGCTGAGTGGTATGAATTATAAACGCTTATCTTGACTCCAAATCTCTCCTCCAGATTACTAGGCATTCCACCATTTATAGATTCATCCCGGTTGACACAAAACCCCTTGACACCAAAAACAGTAAATGAACTAAGCAACACTGGTTTATTGGTAGTGCAAAACAAGATGATAATCAGTCATATGAGCGGATAGTTTTGGGAAGGAGAAGGAGTAGAAGCAAAAGTTCCACTGAGCTGGTCTAACTGCTGTAATGGGGTAGGCACAAAAGCTCCAGCTATGAGAGAAAGGGGATGCGACAGAAAGAAGGAAATTGGGTAAAGCCCAAAGATTAACTTCAAATAGAACTACCCAAGCATCCCCCTGTCTTTCTCTCCTCTGAAAGTTAACTTCTATCCTCAATAACTGTAACATGCAGAGATCATTTAACTCCTATTGATCTTAACCATTACATACTTATTTACTTTTTACAACAATACCTTGAACTATATGCAGTTTTCTCATTTTGAAAATAAGGATAATACCACCTGCTCATAGATCAAGAGAAGTAAATGATTACCCAGGAACACATTAATATTACTTCATCAGTCTAAGAAATGCACTTAAAATACAAGACCAAAGTTTTTCCCCCCACATCATGATTGAAGTGTTTCAGATTAAAAGTAAATGCTAGTACATAAATAGATTTAGCAGAATTATTCCTAATAGCCAAAAAGTGGAAACAATCCAATGTCCATTAAATGATGAGTGATGAACAAAATGTAGTATATCCATACAAGGTATGGCAACCAAAAGGAACGGACACTTGCGCCTAGGAGTCTGAGGCTACAGTAGGCTATGACAATGCCGCTGCACTCTGAAACAAAGCCAGACTGTGTCTCAAAAAAAAAAAAAGAATGGAGTACAACACTATGAAAATACTTAATGTCATAGAACGGTATACTTAAAGATGGTTAAAATAGAAAATGTTATCGTTTACTGTGTTTTTAAAAAATGAAGTATTGATACATTGCTACAACAAGGGCGAACTTTTTAGAAACATTATGCTAGTGAATAAAGCCATTCATTTTGAAGGCCACATACTGTATGATATCACTTACCATGAAATGTCCAAAAAAGGCAAATTCATAGAAACAGAAAGTAGATTAGTGGTTGCCAGGAGCTGGCACTAGGAAGGAATGAGTAGCAACTGCTAATGAGTAGAGCAGATTTCTCCATGAAGTAGTACAAACATTCTAAAATTAGAGAATGGTAATAGCTACACAACTCTGAATATTCTAAAAAGCTTTAAAAGAGTGAACTGCAAGGTAAGTAAATTATATCTCAATAAGGCTGTTAGTTTTTAAAAGACAAATGCTGGAAAATAAACCACTGCCAACATTCCTGGAACATTTAAGAAACATTTAGAAAATCAAGATAAAAGTTAAGCATCAGAAACTGTATAACCTATTCATGTATGAAAAACATCAGGGGCCAGGCACAGTGGCTCACGCCTGTAATCCTAGCATTCTGGGAGGCCGAAGTGGGTGGATTGCTGGATCTCAGGAGTTCCAGACCAGCCTGAGCAAAAGTGAGACCCCGTCTCTACTAAAAATAGAAAAAACAGCTGGGAATCATGGCAGGTACAAATAGTCCCAGCTACTTGGGAGGCTGAGTCAAGAGGATTGCTTGAGACCAGGAGTTTGAGGTTGCTGTAAGCAATGATGCCAGGGCACTCTATCCAGGGCGACAGAGTGAAACTCTGTCTCCAAAAAAAAAAAAAAGGTACAAGCACAAATCCAACTAAATCATGAAACTAACAAAGAATATCACAGAATATACAGAAAAGAACCAAGATTGCCAATAAATTTTTAAATGGTAATGTGCAGAATTATACCTCTATTAAGTTTAAAAGGGGCAATAACATGTAATAGTTAAGAGTTCAGACTCTGAAAATAGACTAATGTAGGATCTCATCCTCAGCTCCCTCATCAATCACTAGCTTTGTGATTCTGAGAAAGTGACTTACTTAACCTTATTCAGATTTAACATCATCCAACACACAGAAGGTTGTTGGTTTCTTTACCACGTTGCTTTTGACTTTCCTAGGCTTTTGTAATTAGAAATCCTTCACAAATACCAAATAAATTTTAACTATCAAATAAATTTTAATGCCCAATATATTTTTTTCTAGTATTTTAACTTCTTTACTATTTAACTCTTCATTTCTTTACATTTATTTACATTACTTTGCCTAACACTGCATATCCTCTCTCTGTTAGCTTTATTACAGTTTGTCAATTTAGGATTTCGGTTATTTCCTACAAACTCTAAAGCTATGTTTTCTCCTATGTACTGAAAATTTAATGTTCTTTGTCTTTTGTTGTTGTTCTCTGTCTTAAAACTCAGATATCCCATCAAGTCCCATCTTCAGAGTTTATATTGCGATTGGCTTTCAAATTTTTAGAAAAATGTTAAACGTGTCCATAGCACTTCTTGATCACACTCAATGTGTCTACTTCCCAGGTAGACTGTGACTCCTCAGAAGCACCAAATAGGTCTGCCTTCCTTCTCTCCTATATCTTGTCTACATGGCTAGTGCCTGGAACAAAGGGGCTGGGCACTCAAATGCTTTTTGAACGACTGAGTGAATAAATAATGATTGTGGTCATGATACACTTCTTTAGCTTTAACAGATTCATTGCATTGTTTCTTTTGATCATTTCATATCAAATTTGCCTACCACTTATATCAATTTGATAACCGCTCTGGAGTCCTATTACTTATTCATCATCCTCATATGACTAGAAAAAGCTGAGCTGCTGAGAATTTGGCTTCAGTGCATATGGATATTCTCCATTTGATAATCAGATAGTGAACTAAATCTGCATGAGGTGAAACACCCAAGTATTTATTCTTTACCAGATCTAAAAGAGGAGAAAGGGAACATCTAGTGAGTAACAACTTCTGCAAGGTCTCAGTCAAAGGCTTCCCTCTCTTCCCTCAGCTCTGCTAAGATTTTTAACAAAGCCATTTCTCTTGCTGCATGGGGAAAGTATGCAGCTAATTGGAAGCCCTGAATGTTGCCTAGTCAAGAGTCTCCACTTGATTCCCTACGAGCCAAATTAAATGTTGATAGATACCATCAGCCATTTTTAACCTCACATTCTATGTCTCTGCCTTCTAGCAAGAGGAAGTCTTTAAAACCTGAGCTCCATTTTTTGCGGCTTCTTAACCCCTGTGCTAGTTCTTATGAAAGGAAAATTAAACAGGCCAGACATGGTGGCTCATGACTGTCATCTCAGAATTTGGGAAGGCCAGGAGTTCAAGATCAGCCTGAGCAACATAGTGAGACACCCATCTCTACAAAAAAGTCTAAAATTAGCCAGAGATGTTTAGCATATTTCTTTACTCCCAGCAACACTGGAGGCTAAGGCAGGAGGATTGCTTGAACCCAAGAGTTGGACGTTGCACTAAACTATGAGCATGATTGTGCCACTGCACTCCAGCCTGAGCAACCAACAAATAAAAAAAAAAAAAAGAAATCAAAAGAGAAATGAAACAAAGTAATGGGAACAGACTTCCCTCCTCCCATCCCTACCTATACTGTCCTTCTTCCCCCTGTTCTCCCTACCTTTCCTTTCGTTTCTGCAATCCCATTCCCTTCTACACAATGTCTATCCCTGATTATGTTTTCTTTAATTTCTCTGAACATCCTTACTCGTTAGCAAATATGGTCAACTCAGCAGATGCCAGCAAAGCAAGCCCAAGATTCTCCTCATTTGACTTTTTGGTAAGATAGTCTACTAAAGCATTACCCAATAAGAACCTGGCCTGAAATTCCTCCTATTTGACCATAGTATTCTTTCAGTGTACTATTTTTCTATTTTAAGCACATCTTTGCATTGTTAGAGAAACACACTATAGCATTTCCAACTTTTATGGATTCATTTAACGACACTTACTGACTACTTAGTATGCTCAAAGCATACACTATAAGTCATTTTTTGCAGATTCAGAACTATTATTCAAGTTAAAATGAACCTAAAGATTAGAGATCACTTATGTGACATACTCATAAACAGTACCATACAATAATAGAATTCACTGGCAAGATGAAAGCTACAGAAAATAAACTTCAAAACTTTGTTCATATTTTGATGGATACAAAGATATAACAGGCTTTTTTTCTCCCCAACATGTAAACTGAATTCAACACTTTACATGTCTTAGTGGAAAACAGTACAGAAACTGAAAATGCCAAACACTTTCCCAACCTCCTTTGCAGGTAAGAGAGAGTGTAAGACTTGGTTGGGCTTGGCCAATCAGATAATCCTACCCTAGACTTTGACTCTGAAGCTGTGACACTGAAGAAGCAGAAACCAAGGAGAATATATTCTGAAAATAAGTGAAGGCAGCTAAGGTAGTTGCAGCACCAATATGAAGTGTATGGGTGCAGACGTGGCGGTAATGTGGCACTGTTGCCTCGCTGTCAGTGCCTTAGGTGACCGGGGGCAAGTGAAAACATCCTGATACATGTTCCAAGGTGGAGGCAGCAGTGTCCTCTCCAGCCTGGCTCTGTAGTGTCTTTCCAGGTCCTGGGTTCTCTAACCTCCCTTGTCCATTTTCCAAACCTGCTTCTTAGACCTACCCTTCCTATGAATTTTGCTAGCTACCCAATGTCCTTACAAGTCAGTTTATGTTGCTTACAACTAAGAATTCCAAAACAATAAGCAAGTAGCTAGGTCGATATAATCTAATTCCATCAAATTAGTATTTGTTGAAGACCCATTCATCATAATTTTGAGGATCAAATTTAACCAAGCATAATTTTAAAACAAAGGTAAAATTTGTTATTTTTTTTTTTTTGTAGAGATAGCATTTCACTTTATCACCCTCAGTAGAGTGCTGTGCTGTCACAGCTCACAGCAATCCCCCAACTCCTGGGCTTAGGCGATTTTCTTACCTTAGCCTCCCGAGTAGCTGGGACTACAGGCGCCGCCAAAATTTACTCTTTTTAAGTAGTGTGTTTTGACAAATATTACAGTCATAAACACCAACACGATCAAGATATAGAATATTTCCATTATCTAAAAAAGTTGCCTTGTGTCCTTTTACAGTTAGTTTTTTCTCCCCATCCCCAGTTCCTGGCAACCACTGATGTGATTTCCATCCATATATTGTTGCTTTTTTCCAGAATGTCATATAAATTATACAGTACTTAACCTCTTGAGTCTGATTTGTTTCATTTAGCATAATGCATTTGAGATATATCTACATGGCTACATATATGAGTAGTTTGCCCCTTTTTATTGCTGAATAATATTCCATTTTATACATGTGCCAAATTTGTTTTCCACTCATCAGTTGATGGATATTTGAGTTGTCTCCCAAATAATGTTTTGAAACATCGAAATTTATCAAAATAGTTAATACAATATAAAGGAAATAAAATATTCTCTATAGCATAAAACATTTCATTTTGAGACATCATATATGCTCGTGTGTAATTTTTTTTTCAAATATTCCCTTTTGGCACATTTATAAAAACAAAGGTAGCATTATTGGTCCCTTCCAATTTTAACAAATTTTTTTCCAAGATGCTTATAAGAAAAATTCTTTAGGAAAAAATTTTAAGAAATATGTATTTGTGTTTCTCCTTTGCCTAGAATATCATTATAGTCAATGCAGTTAAAAGCAGAATGCTACTTCAGTGACACCTATTCTCTTAACTCAGACAAGTACCTAACAACAGCAATTCCCAGGCTATGGCCAGTTTTCATCCTGCAGTAACTCACCATCCAGGAGAAAAATCATTTTCCAAACCTAGTTTCACAAATCTAAATTTTCATAAACAATATGGCCAAAGGCTATCCATTCAGTCTCTGAGTATTAAAAGAGATATAATTCACATATACATCTCAACATGAAGAAAAAATACTGGTTGAGAAAAAAATTGTAACATTTCTTTGTGCAACAGAATTCTAACCCAAATTCTACTGATATAGTGTGAGCATACAGACTTATCTCTCCACTTCCTTCTGGTCATACTGAATATGACAGTATTCCTAACAATTCTGAGATTATAATATTTCTCATAAAACTTTTTGATATTTTCAAAATTATACATTTGATTAACTCTGCTATTTTGTGCTCACTTTTCAAGCATATTTCCCAAGTACATAGATTGCACCCCAAGGCATTGATCATAATGAGTTGTAATTAAAATTTAAAAATAATAAAGTTAAAATTTCCAGGCAACCAGGGTACATATTTATACCTAAGGAAAGCCAATTCAGTCTACTTATAAATGGCTAGTATTAGTGAAGTAATACTATTCTGGATAAAATATGAAGATATTGTCTGATATTTATAAAATGGGTGTGGGGGGGTGCTAGACTGCAGCATACAATGAACTTCAGAAATGAAATCATGAACTTAGCCAAATAACATTTATTGGTTGAGGCAAGAGATTTTCTTGCTATGTTACAGTTCTACTATAAACTATAACATATTTGGGAAAGACTCACTGATTTATCAACAGCCACTTTGACCTTTAACAAAGCAAAATATTCTAAAGAATTGAAACCCACTCTCCACTCTATTCTATAAGCTACCCATACCTTGTATAATTTCAAAACTAGTAATTAGGGTGGTACCCATAGCTCAGTCAGTGGGTAGGGCACTGGCCACACACACTAAGGCTAGTGGGTTCAAACCCAGCCCGGGCCAGCTAAACAACAATGACAACTGCAACAACAACAACAACAAAAAAAAAAAAAATAGCTGGGCATTGAGCCCCAGCTACTTGAGAGGCTGAGGTAAGAGAATCGCTTAAGCCCAAGAATTTGAGGTTGCTGTGAGCTGCGACATCAGAGCACTCTACTGAGGGTGGCACAGTGAGACTCTGTCTCAAAAAAAAAAAAGAAAGAAAGAAAATTAAGGGCTGGGTATTGTGGCTCATGCCTATAACCTAGTGCTCTGGGAGGCCAAGGAGAGAGGATTGCTCGAGCTCAGGAGTTCAAGACCAGTCTGAGCAAGAGTGAGACCCTGTCTTTAAAAATAGCCAGGTATTGTGGTAGGCTACTATAGTCCCAGCTACTTGGGAGACTGAGGCAAGAGGATCCCTTGAGCCCAAGAATTTGAGGTTGCTGTGAGCTATGAGGCCACAGCATTCAACCAGGGGAAGAAAGTGAGATTCTGTCTCAAAAAAAAAAAAAAAAAGAAAGAAAGAAAGAAAGAAAATTAAAATCCTGCATAATCCTAATACCTAGAGATAATCAACATTAAAATTTTGATCCATTACCGTCTGTAGTTGACTGAATGATTGTTCTCAAAGATATCAGGTTTAATCCCTGGAATCTGTAAATGTTACTCTATGTGGGAAAAGGTCTTTGTGGGTGTGATTAAGTTCAGAACCCTAAAATGGGGAAAATATCCTGAATCATCCAAGGAGACCCTTAAGTGTCATCACAAGTGTCCTTATCAAAGAGAGGCAGAAGGAAGTTACAGAAGAGGAGAAGGCACTGTAACTAAAATTGGAGTGATGCAGCCACAAACCAAGGAATGCTGGCAACCAGGGAAAAAGGCAAGGAAAAGGTTAGGAAAGGATTCTTTCCTAGAACCTTTGGAGGGAGTGCAGTTTTGCTGATATCTTGATTTCAGCCCAATGATACTGATTTCACATTTCTGGTCTCCAAAACTGCAACAGAATAAAAGTCTATTGTGTTAAGCCACCAAGTTTGTGATGATTTATTACAACAGTCACAGGAAATTAATATACCTTCATATTTTTCTATAAAGTATTTTACATGGTTTAGATAATATACTTTTAAATTTTTAATTAAATATTTTTGTGTATTTATTATGTTATTCTATCTTCTGATATACCATAACTTAATCACTCTATTTTATATATGTTTAATTTTTCCACTATTATAAATAATTTTCTAATGAATATTTTTGCGTGAAAATTATTTTCCAGTATTTTTAATCATTTCCTTAGAGGAGAGTCCTCCCTGTGACCTTGCCAACTATTTCAAGACCTGCAATGAAGAACTACTTTTCAGTTCCTGTTAATTTAAATCATAAAAACAGGAATCTCTTTCTTATAGTTTATGCTTACTAATGAGGTCAAAATAAGCATTTTTCATATTTATTAACTATAATTTCTAATTGTACTAACTGTCCATTTTATGGCATTTTCCCCATTGAACTACTGAGTTTTTTAGTGTTTATACAATAAGTTGTTATTATTAAGGATATTAACCCTTTGCTGCATACTGGCTGCAAATTTTTCCTAAATTTTTATTCATCTTTTAGCTTTTGTTTTTGGTGTTTCTGACATAAGGAAGTTTTTAATGGTTATGTGGTATATCTTTGAATCTTTTTCTTTTTTTTCTTTCATTATCTTTACACTTAGAAGGTTCTCCTTATGCAAAGATTAACCATTCATTTCTATTTTCTTCTCATAACTCCTAATACTGCTTATTTATAAATTAAGGTTTATCCAAAGTGAGAAAAAAAAATGTACTGAGTTTATTTTTATCTAAACTCAGTCACAACTTCTGAAAGTCAACAAATGATTCCAACTAAAGCAAATGACAATATCTTTCAGCATCTTTAAATTCAACTAACTCCTTATTATTTTTCTTAAAAAATTTGTCTCCACCAATTAGATTTTTTAATATAAAAATAACACTAAAGGCCAGGCACAGTGGCTTACACTTGTATTCCTAGCACTTTGGGGGTCCAAGGTGGGAGAATCCACTTGAGGCCAGGAGTTCAAGACCAGCCTGTACAATATAGCAAGATCCTTGTCTTTACAAAGAAATGTTTAAAAATTAGCCAGGCATGGAAGCACATGCCTCTCTAGTCCCAGGTACTCAAGAAGCTGAGGCAGGAGGATCACTTGACCTCAGAAATTTAAGGTTGCTGTAAGCCACTGCACTCCAGCTTCAGTGACAGAGTGAGACCCAGTCTCAAAAACAAAACAAAAAACACCATATGATGAAAGAACCAGTGGCTTTCACCTCTAAGCAATTGGTATTGGCTGCCTAAAGCACCGGATTAAGTAAAATAATCAACAGAGAAAAGTACCTGCATAAACGATCACGGTTCAGGCAGAGGAGCACTGCAACAAATGCTGTCTGCCCAGACTCCTGGATTCTGGAGGGGAGGACTTTATACTTAATCCTCTCTACTTCCTATAGTGCCTTGTAAGTGACTGAATAACATCCAATCCAAGATCCACTTCTCTGAGGCATTAATAAGCACTTTAATGAGGCATTGCATTTCTACAATTTAAATTCAAATTTATTATATAGTCACTGAGAGAAAGTCCATATTCAACAAAGTAGAACATAGCTCCTATTTATCCTCTATTCTAAGATATGTAAGATGCTAATATCAATTAACATTCAAATCAGGTAAAGTGACTAGAAACTCTATTACCAATCAATAGCTAAATAATCTGTTATTGAAAAGGGGAAATAATTTATTTAATTGTTAAAGACGACTGTTAGAATTAAGTTGTGCACTGAGAAAACACACTGCTTATAGCAAGAAAATGAATACAATAAACAGAATTGATTGTGACACAGTTTGTGTGGCTGTTTAAATACTTTTTTTTTGGTTTAAACACTTTTAATCCTAAGTGACTTCCCAACTAAGGGGGAATTAATTTGATAATGCAATTAATACTGACATTTTTGAAAATCACTAATATTTTAAAGTCAGACCAGACTGTGACTGAGGGTCTTTCTACCTTTAGAATTCTTACCCATATGGAGACCACCTATTTGGCTAAGCTCTGACAAGGATTAGTGGGGGAATCATGCATATAGACTTGCTCACTGTCGAATTAAAATAAATTTTAAGGTTCTTGTCTTTAATGCTTATGTGTCAGAGCCAATTTTATTCTTGGTAGCAAACACAGCTGAAACTATAATAGTAATGACAAGAACAGTTATTTGATGTGAAAACTTTAGCAGATCCACTCTCTGAAAGAACAAACTGTATCCTCATTGCCCAATCAGAGCCTACAAATCAATTTAAACGTATGTTAGAGTTAAGAGTTAAAATTGTAGGTACAACTGTATTTGGGGGCCTGGGGCAATTCAAAGGATTAGAGTTACCCAATTTCCCCAAGACACTTTGTTTTTGATAGTCCCTATCTTTTGTTTACTCCATCTCTACCCACTCCTTCGAGTCCCTCCCAGGTAACTAATGTTAAACGCACTGAAGTTCTTTTGCCAAGCTGACTAAGTAAGTGCTCTTCCATCATAACACTCACCTGCTGCAAAAGGCCTTCCTTACTTCAAAGGTTTCTTCTCTCCCTGTTGTTCCTTGATCAATACCATTTGAGCTTTGCCTAACTACTCTGCCCCATCATTTATTACTTCAGACTCCTCTACTTTTTTCTCTCCTCTGCTCATAATCACTGGACACTGACTGGGTCTGAGTAAACCAACTTCTTTATTTGATAGAAGCTGGTAAATATAATAAGCCACTCATTCCTGGCTTCTGTATTACTCTATTTACTCCCCCCAACCATTAACCCCTGTCTTCCTGAAAGCTTTGATCACCTTTATCTGTCTGTTTGCTTGTTATTTAAGAGACAAGGTCTCCCTCAGTGCCCATGCAGCAGTCCAGTGGCACATAGCTCACTACAACCTGAACTTCTGGGTTAGAGCGATCCTCTTGCCTCAAACTCCTAAGTAGCTAGGACTACAGGTACATGCCAACATATCTAACTAATTTTTTTTTATTATTGTTCTTGTAGAGAGAGGGTTTCACTTTGTTACCCAGGCTGGTCTCAAACTCCTGGCCTCAAGTAATCCTTCCCCCTCAGCCTCCCAAAGGACTAGGATTGCAAGCATGAGCCACCCCTACTGGCCTAAATATTACTTTAATTTATATATGATTTTTCTTGTAAGAAGAGGATTTGCTATAGATTTTTATAAATAGCTTATTGAAAAATACTTCCATTTACAATAAATTTTTTATAAAGTTATCTATTCTGCGGCAAGATATACCTATATTACTCTAGCTCATAAAACTTATTACTATAATCTACTTACATTGCTATGTTTAAAAAAATCACACATAGGGAAATCACAATTTGGACAATAGCTTGGTAATAAAATACATGCCTATAGGCAGACATTTTAACAGCCTACAGAGATACCCTAGGGTACCAGGCACAAGAGACTGCTCTTCTTAAAGTATACATTAGTGCGTATTTTTTGTGTAACAACATCTAATACAAAATATGTTATCACAGAAGAGGGACAATTTTAGGATAAAATTTAATGTATATATCACTGAAAAATATGAAAGCTAACTTATAACTACCAACCACCATAACTAAGTCTGGTAAGTGATATTTTAGAGAAGTCATTCTATTTCTAGGCAACTCGTTGATCAAACTGTTTAAACTGCCCAGTTCACTGGTTATGAATCTCTCTGATCTACTGAGTATTAACACTGCAAGCTCCTGACTATAAATGCTATATTTAAGGACCTAGTATTTTTGTGCTGGTTCTTGTTTTTAATATACTATGGACCATCTGATAACATACACTGAGAATGCGCTCCTTGTAGTAGCTTCAGAAATTAGACTTTTTAGGCCAACATGTGATATTCCCCTAGATATGAATGATTAAAGTATTATATATATATATGTTAACCTCGGAATTCCCAATGAGTAATTCAACTGGTATATATACCTTCATCTACTCCATCCTAAGTTCTGTCTTCCCACTCCTCTATGAAGGAATACAGTGAACAAAATGACCCTAGAATGTCATTATTGGAGAGAGTGTTCCTTACACGAGTATCTGCTGGCTCTTAACACAATATCGTTGTACATCATATTTTATTTAATGAACAGCATGTTTTCCAAAATAAAAAGTACAGCATAACCCAGGAGTAATTCTACACAAATTACAAACACATCAGTATTCTTATATCCTTTGCTTTAGACTTAATTCAGGGACTTTTTGACACTAGTCTCTACTTTCAAAAATAGGACATGCTGTCTTTTAAAGATATTATTGCAAATGATGAAGACAGATCTAACAAAAAAGCATAAATAAATCTCCTAAGAATTAAACGGTGTTTGACACAAGACAAAACTGTTCTCCAAAAACACTCATCTTAGAACCACTTAAAATAAACAACTTTATTTTTTAAACTGATTTGAATAAAAAGTTGTATATAAGATAGACAGTGACCACTCAAAATTACTTTGAAGCCCTCAGGTAAAAACATTTCCCTTTCTTTTAAAGGGAAAAAAAGGAAATAAACTAAAATTCAAAGGTCAGGCACAGTGGCTCAGGCCTATAATCCTAGCACTCTGGGAGGCCAAGGTGGGTGGATTGCCTGAGCTCACTGGTTTGAGAGCAGCCTGAGCAAAAAAAAAGCAAGATCCCCATCTCTACTAAAAATAGAAAAACTGAGGCAAGAGGATCACTTGAGCCCAAAAGTTGGAGGTTGCTGTGAGCTATGATGCCACAGCATTCTGCCCAGGGCAATAGCCTGAGACTCTGCCTCAAAAAAAAATAAAATTGATAACCTTAT